>JAKTQW010000210.1:0-87046 GCA_030579415.1 Pichia eremophila | reverse complement strand
GGACTGTGTAAAAAATCCCAAATAGGAAGGTTAAAATCTATGTAAATTAGTATGTAAAATTTGTTAGCGCGTGATCACTCAATTTTCGGCGTAAAAATTTGCAATTTGAAATCCGACGGTGTATGTATGTATAAGATTACGTAATGTTATTTATTATAAATTTATTATGATGAGCACATGGGGGAGGAGGTTTTAATATTTCAAATATTTATTTACATGATTTTATTTAATTTTATATATAGTAGGTTGATTCACTAATCACGACGTAAGAATGCTTGAAATGCTTCACCCTTAATTGCTACTCGCCCCACGGATTGTAACTGTGATTTACCTGCCTTTTGCTTTGCAAGTAATTTCTTACGACGTGAAATATCACTTGCATGTAATTTGGCTAAAACATCTTTACGTCTTGCCTTAATTGTCTCTCTAGCAATTATACGTCCATTTGCCCTTGCTTGAATTATAACTTCAAATTGTTCAATTCTAAGGAAATTTTTTAAACGAGTAACAAATTCTCTACCACATTTTTCAATTTGTGATTTATGTAAAACTGTACTTAATGCATCAACACTCTCTCCATTAACTAATAATTCCATTTTATAAATATCACTTAAATAATATCCTCCATCCTCATAATCTAATGATGCATAACCTCTTGTAACTCCCTTTAATTTACCAACAAAATCATCAATTAAATGTGCTGTTGGAATTAAACATTTCATTAATGTTTGTCCATTACTTAAATATTGTAATTCATTATTCATACCTCTATTATTTTCACATAATGTCATAACTGCTCCAGTATATTCTTTTGGAAATGTCATTAATGCTTCAACATATGGTTCACTTAATTCAATAACTTGACTCTTTTTAGTTCCATCAGGAAATTCATCAGGATTAATAATAATCTTTTCACTACCATCCTTAAATTTAACTTTATATGGAACTGTTGGTGCAGTAATAATTAAATTTTTACCATGTTCCTTCTCTAACCTTTCCTTAAAAATTGATGAATGTAATGATCCTAAAAATCCAAGTTTCCATCCTTGACCTAATGCATTTGATGTAGTTCTTTGGAAAACAACTGATCTATCATTTAAAAATAAATGTTGTAAACTCTCTTCCATTTTCTTAAAATCTGTACCATCAGCTGGGAATGCACCAACAAAAACCATTGGTTTTGGTTCCTCAAATCCAGCTAATGCTTCAACTTTACTACCAACTTTACGTAATGTATCACCAACTGATACCTTATTTGCATCCTTAAATCCTGGTATAACATATGCAACTTGTCCTGCAACTAATTCAGGTAATTCCCTTCTATCTGGATACATTATACCAACTTCTTTAATATCATATTTTTCACCACTTTGACAAAATTCAACTTTATCACCTTTCTTAATCTTACCATCAACAACATTAACTAACATTATAACTCCAACATATGAATCATACCATGAATCAACAATTTGTGCTCTTAATGGTAATTCCCTATGATATTTATCTTCATTTGGTGGTGGTATATTTTCAATAATTTTCGGTAAAATATATTTAACATTAAATCCAGTTTTGGCACTAACATGAACAATATCATCCCTAAACAACTCAAATGTTTCTTCAATTTGCTCCTCAGCCCTATCAATATCAGCTGTATCTAAATCAATTTTATTAATAATTGGTATTAAATGTAAATTCATTGAATATGCAATATAAAAATTTGCAACAGTTTGTGCTTTAATACCTTCACTTGCATCAACTAATAATAATGCACCTTGACATGATGCATATGATCTAACAACTTCAAGTCTAAAATCAACATGTCCAGGTGAATCAACTAAATGAAACATATAATCTTCACCTTTATAATTATAAATCATTGAAACTGTTTGTGCCTTAACTGTAATACCTCTCTCTCTTTCAACATCTAATTTATCTAAAACTTGTTTATTATCAACTGTTGGATTAACAACACCTGTTAATTCTAATAATCTATCACTTAATGTTGATTTACCATGATCAACATGTGCAACAATTATAAAATTACGATAATTCTTCAATGGAATTTTACTTATCCTTTCATATAATTCATTATTATTTAAAATTGGTGTTGGATTATTTTTATTATCAACATTATATTTTAAATATCCTTTATATTCCTCAGAATGTGGAGTTATTAATGAATCTTCAATACCTTCACGTATTGTACAATTATTTCTTATTCTTATTCTAGTGGATTTTCGAAATCCATTTAGTAAATTATTATACCTCAATCCTATTAACTGAGATCTAACAACATTGATCATCATTATCTGATCAATACACCTATCTTTGGTCAAAAATTAAAGCTATCAAACCTCAATACTTACCACTGAAAAATTTATCTCGATGATAATATTTTTCACTGTTCTTTCAGCTCTTAGCTATACGATAAATGCATGCATCTAACATGATTAATTTTAAAAGTACACACCTGTAATACAAAAATACTGTATATATATATATTGACAACATTATCATTACTCTCCCATGTATCGTAGTACAACAACAACTGAATCCCCTCTTAAAAACATTTTACTCACAAACCTTTCACGCATAACCTTTGATTTACTATCATTCTTACCATTACCATTACTACTTTCACTCCACATCTCTTTAACATTCTCCAATACCATATTACAATGTTTATCAAATGCTTTCACCGTACATATTAACTTATGTCCATTTCTTAACGATATAATTATTGAATCATTATTCTTAACTGCTTGTGTAAGTACTCTTAAAGGTCCATTATTAAATTCATGATCTTCATCATCTAATGATACATTGGGCTTCTTTATTACTCCACCTGTAGACATGATAATTCTCTTTGCCTATCTGAATCTTTAAATAAAATAAACTTCGGCACCGTAGACTTACTTACACAGAGAGTAATGTTTTCGCCTCTTTAAGGGTGAGCATTGTTTTTTCTACACTGAGTACAGTGGTGTTTGACTTCTAGATCTCTATATATCTATCTCTATTCTTTCTTTCTTTCTTTTGGTAAATATCATATATAATAACAATGATATTAAATACAATTACACGCCGATCAATATTTTGGAAGATGATATTGAATTCTAATAGTAATTATCAATTACATAAATTACAATATAGATTACAATTACGATCGCAGTGGCAATTAAAGTTAAATTATACAACTCAACGACGTCTGCTAACAAATTCCTCTAAACTGGATAATCCATTACTTTCAAATAATAATATAATAGGATCTAAAATTGGAGGATCAAAAAAATTAGGATTAAATAATAAACTTGATGATGTTAAAGATGATGATTTAAAAATAGATAATGAAGAAATACCAACATTAAGTGAACTTGCAGATGTTAAACCATTATATGAAACTGATATTGAGAGTAAAAATCATATAAAATCAAAAGAATCTGCTAAAAAGATTATCAAAGAATCTAAAAAGCTTAATAATATAACAAAAAATACAAGTACTACAACAACTAATGTACCTGAACCAAGTGAAAAATTTGAGTTGGGTGATAATATACCCATGGAGTTCTTTTTTGACTCTTATAAAGTAGTACAAGAATTTAAAAGAAATGGTTTTAGTGATAAAGAATCAGTTTTATTAATGAAATATACTTATCATATACTTGAGGAGAAACTTAAATGGATTAATCTAAATTATTCACCTAGAGTTGATTTAGAGAATGAAGCTTATTTGTTTGAAGCTGCTCATAGTGAATTACTGTTTGAAGTTACAAATTCTAGAGAGATTTCATTAATGGATTTAACTAATGCAATTATTATTTTAAAAAGAAGTTTTAATAATTTAAATGATGAAACAATTGCACAGATTAAATTAAATGATGATATAATTAAAATGGAATCAAATCAATTTAAACATGAAAATAATTTACATCAAAAATCACTTAATTTGAAAAACTCTGATCTTAATTCAAGAATTTTGAGTGATATGGTTTCAGGACTTAAATCTGAGATTGAAACTTTTAGATGGCAGCTTACAAGAGCTGGTATTTTATCAATTACAATTATGGCAATACTGATTATGGGAGTTTGGAATTTAAATAAGAGATTAGCATTAGAGATTGAGGAAGAGAATCAAAGAACTCAAAAGGGTCCACTGTTAATACCAGTTCATGATCAAACTGATGAGGAATTACATGATTATGAGGCAGATTGGGATGAAAGAGTTACTTTGTAATTAATATACGATGATATTTAATTTAAATACTTTATAAATAATTGTCCATAACATAATATATACTATTCTTAATACAATAACTTAATAAACTTAAAGATAGTAAACTTAAAGATAATATTCTCGCTTGTAACTTCCCCACTATGAAAATCAATGAATTGACTATCCTCGCTAAAAGTTTCCATTGTTCGCTTATTTTTACCCTTACATTGATGACATGTCAAGTTGTTTATAAATTAAGTGGAGATTCCTGGTTTTCCAAAATTGATTGTAGTTTACAATCTTTATCTCTTTACTTCTTTCTTTTAAAACAAACAACTTTTTCTTACTGTAGACAATGTTATCAAGAAATTGTAAACAAGCAATTAAATTATCAAGAAGATCTGTTAAGGTCAACACAGTTAACAATCTTGTTAAAATTAATTTAATTAATGTTAGTAAACGTGGTATTTCAAGTAATGCACAATTAGGTCATTTTGAATCTCCACGTCATATTACTAATGAATATACTAAATTATTCAAAAAGGAAGATGTTAAAGATTGGGAATTATTAAATGAAGAAATTAAATATTTTTCTGAAAATCCAGAAACTGTTCCATTAATCATCAATGGTAAAGAAATTCTCGATAGAGAAACTAAGAGAATTATTAATCCTTCAAATATTAAACAAAACTTAGGTGATTATTGTCAAGCTAATGTAGAAGATGTTCAAGAAGCAATTAAGGCATCATTAGAGGCAAAGAAAGTTTGGGCTAATATGCCATTTGCTGATAGATCAGCAATTTTCCTTAAGGCATCAGAATTAATTTCCACCAAATATAGATATAAAATGTTAGCAGCTACAATGTTAGGTCAAGGTAAAAATGTTTTTCAAGGTGAAATTGATTGTATTGGTGAATTGATTGATTTTTTCAGATTTAATGTTAAATATGCATCTGAATTATATCGTTCACAACCAATTGAATCAACAACTGGTGTTTGGAATAGAACTGAATATCGTCCATTAGAAGGTTTTGTCTATGCTGTTACTCCATTCAATTTTACTGCAATTGCAGGTGGTTTAATTGGTGCACCTGCATTAATGGGTAATACAGTTGTTTGGAAACCATCAGATTCATCAATTTTATCAAATTATTTATTATATAAAATTTTAAAGGAAGCTGGTATGCCAGATGGTGTTATTAATTTTGTACCAGGTAATCCAGTTAAAATTTCAGAAATTGTTTTAAATGATAAAAATTTTTCTGCATTACATTTTACTGGTTCAACAAAAGTTTTCTCATCAATTTGGACTAAAATTGCTGAAAATGTTGGTAAAGGTATCTATAGAGATTTCCCAAGAATTGTTGGTGAAACTGGTGGTAAAAATTTCCATTTAATTGATAAAACTGCGAATTTAGAAAATGCAGTATTTAATACAATTCGTGGTGCATTTGAATTTCAAGGTCAAAAATGTTCTGCAACTTCAAGAGTTTATGTTAGTGAATCAATTTATGAAGAATTCAAAGAATTATTAGTTAAAACCGCTGATTCAATTGAACCAACTAATTGTAGTGAAAATTTACAAGGTTTTATGGGACCAGTTATTCATGAAGCATCATTTGACAAAGTTTCAAATGCTATTAAATCAATTGAAAATGACAATGAATTAACTTTATTATCAGGTGGTAAATTCGATAAATCTGAAGGTTATTTTATTAAACCAACAATTGTTGAAACTTCAAATATTGATCATTCCTTTATGAAAACTGAATTTTTCGGTCCATTATTAACCATTTTCAAATATAAAGATTCAGAAATTGATAAAATTCTAGAAAAAATTGATAATTCAACTGGTTATGCATTAACTGGTTCAATTTTTTCAACTGATAGAGTTAATATAAGGAAATATGAAGAAAGATTAAGATATTCTGCAGGTAATTTCTATATTAATGATAAATCAACTGGTGCAGTTGTTGGTCAACAAAGTTTTGGTGGTTCAAGATTATCAGGTACAAATGATAAAGCAGGTTCAGCAGCTTTAATTACAAGATTTGTATCAGTTAGAAGTATTAAAGAAAATTTTGGTGAAATTAAAGGTCACTTAAACCCATCAAACTTTTAGGAAAAAAATATATATAGGAATTAATAGTGATTTATTTTGTTATTTATTATATATCTACGATACACATGTATAAATTCAAAATATAGTTTATAGAAATAATGGAATTTAATAAGTAAAGAAAACGTAATTGAAATAAAAAATGAAATAATATATCAATTTAGAAAAGAAAAACCCAAACACAAACACACACCCATGTATATTATTAATGTAAAATAGAAAATAGAAACCCCAAAAAACAAACCCAAAATTACATATAGCTATTGATTTTGCTATACTATTATTTATAATTATTAATATTTTTTTTTTGATAGTTTTCAAACTGAACTATCTGAACAATTTTTTAAATAACTTTTTAGTTTTAGAAGGTTCATTAACATTATCAACAATTTGTTGTTGTTGTTTACTAACATTATCAATACTATTTTTGTTATTAGCATCTCTTGGTTTGGAAGTTCTAACATTAACAGCAGATAATCTACGGTTATATTTCTCGAAAAGTTCTTGCTTTTCCTTTTGATGAACTGAATATGGATCTGTACTTGTACCACTTGTATTAGATTTTTTTTTAGATAATGTATAATTATTTTTAAATGGTGTAGTAGTATTATCCTCATCATCGTCATCACTATCGATGACTCCATAATCATCATTAGAGGAATTATTTGAACTAGATCTTGAAAGATTAGTTGGTCTATCATTAGTTAAAACATCCAACATACTTTTCCTTCTTGGAGCTGTTGAAGGTGAATAATTATTATTATTATCATAACTAAAGGAACTTTTATTTGAAGTTGAATTAGATGTTGGATTTGAAATATTTAAATCCAGTAATGTTGTCTCATTTAAATTTTCAAATAATGAAGAGATGGCAGTATCATTAGTTTTAACTTTTGATAATTTTTCTGAATAATCCAGATTAAGAGAATCTGTTGATACGGATGTTGATTGCTTTAAAGGATTAAAATTTGGGGATTTTTCAATCTTTATAGAAGGTATAGTTTTATTATTTGTTGTGGTTGAATCTTCATTAAACGGTAATTTGAAATTAATTGTTGGTTCATGATTGATTTTAGAATTTGTATGCGAACTTGTACTTACAGTAGTATTTGAATTATTTAAATTATTATTATTCCTCTTGGAAGATCTAAAAGCAGCACCGGAAGCATAATCATTCCCAACATAGACAACTGATAGTAATTTTTTATTTGGAGTAGTTATAGAAGTTGATTTAGTTCTCTCAATATTTTCGCCAATTATAATCAGACTTGGCTGATAAAGATTTAATACTTCATTTAAATAATTAAAACTCTTAAAAAATTCAAAATTAATATTAATAGGTACATTATTTGATTCTAAATGAGATAATATTAAACCGACAAAAGAATCAATAAAATTATTAACTGAATCATTAATTTCATTACCTAAAATGGAAGTTGATAAGGAGCAACATATTACAATTGTATCACCTTTTGATAAGATATTCTTAATATAATAATTAAAGCAAGATAGAGAGGAAGATCTATTTGATAGCAAAATTAGATAAAATTTATTATTAATATCATTATTTGATAAATTTGAATGTTTAAAATTAATACAAATTGAATTTTTAGTTATAATTGGCTTTGTTGGATAATCTTTTAACATTGAAATATTAACTAAATTTTTGAAACTATTTGTATTAATATTTGAATCTAAAAGATCTTTATCGCAATTAGGGAAGGAATTATTTGATAATCTTGAAGCAACATCGAAACCGTAACTTTTTTGAAAATCAATGGATCTGATATTAAATTGCGAATCCAAAGCGAGTAATTCAGAATCGGACATTTCTGAATATGATTTCTTGCGATTGTTGTTATTGAAGGTATTTGAGGATTTAAATGCATTAGATGTAATTTGTGTGTCATTATCGTTATTATAATTAGAACTAGTTAAAGATGAATTAATAAAAGAATTTCTAACACTAGAAAGAAGGCTCTCATTTAAAGCATCAACAGATAAGGGCGTAGCAGTATTTGAATTTTTTTGGTCATTCCTCTTATCACTACTATCACTGATCAAATTGACACCTTTATTGACACTATTCGCTAACAATGGTTTTTTCAATATTGAATGAGTGGGTAATGTTGACGGATTATCGGAATGTCTTTTGGTATTTAATGGGGTGGATTTATTTGTAGTTGTAGATGATTTTACAGTGGGATCCTTCTTTTTATTCAGCTTTATATTATTAGATGATGAAGACGTGGGAAAGAAATATCCATTAGGAGGCTCAGCAGGAGCTGAAAAAGTACTTGGTTTATAATTATCAAAAGAGACACGGCGAGCAAAACACGACGGGACTGGATCTAAAGATGTCATGTAATATGATTATATTGGATAGTAATAATATTCAGTATTAGATGTAACTTATATTGAAAAAGAAGTGTAAGTAAGAAGAAGAAGAAAGTAATATAATAATAATAATTAACACACACACATGTGCTTGACAATAGTATTATAGTACTAAATTTAGTAAGTAAAATGAGTTAAATTTACAGGGTCCACCATTTGAACCCTCGTTTTAAAATATATTCAAAGCCTTCTTACTATTTTCATTTTTTATGTGACAGACGCATCGACGTTTTATTATTACTTATCTATTTATTTTTATTTTTATTATTTATATAAAGAAGATTAGTTTAATAAAACATTTAAGCACCAATGACATCAGCATCATACTTAGCCTTAAACCAGTTGATTGAATCAATTTGAGTAACCTTGTGGTATTTACCAACGGTACCTCTACATCTCTTTCTTCTAGCAACTCTGAAACCTGCTCTACCCATAACAACGAAGAAATCCATACCGTAAATACCAATATTTGGATCATATTTGATACCTAAATCAATATGTTCTTGAATACCGAAACCAAAGTTACCAGTTGATGAGAAATTTCTTGCCCTTAATTGATATTCCTTAACCTTTAAACCTCTTTCTAAAATTTCTTCTGCCTTTGGACCTCTAACGGTAACATGAACTGAAATTTTTTCATTTCTTCTAATACCGAATGATCTAATAGTATATCTTGCTTTAGATTGAACTGGGGTTTGACCTGATAATTGTTCTAAAACCTTTGATGCTCTGGTTAATCTATCACCGGATTCACCAACACAAATGTTTAAGACTAATTTTTCAATCTTTAATTCTCTCATGGAGTTGTTAAGTTTGTCAGACATCTTTATTTACTGGATAAACTTCGTTATTGGTTAAAGGAAAGAGAAGTTCAAAAGAAATTAAAATTAATTAAACGCTAATAATAATAACAATAATAAATAATCATAAGTTATACAGTGTTAACATCACAATACTTTACTATAGAAATTTTTCATACACAGTAATTGGTAACCTTCAAATTAACCGAAAAATTAGTATGAGAAATGAAAAAAAAAAAAATATTTTTTTGTTAATATTGTTAAACAAATTTTAAATTTTTATTTGCGTGCATCACGTGAGATCATAGAGGGCTACAAACCCTGGTGTTTGGGTCGATCGACTTATACATTTTAAATCTATCCGTACACCCTTATTATCATAGAGCTATTATCATGAATTTATACTACATGCTATTATACCTGGCATCTTACAAGGGCAAATACTTTAAATTCACGTAAGAATTCTTATCATTAGATCCTCTTTTTTATCAATCAATTGAAACTAATAAACTATACTATCAATCATGTCCGTTAATGAAATTATCTCTAAATATTCATATAAATCAAATTTAGATAAAGAATTACTTGAATATAATAATGAAATTTCATTTAATGGTTTACCAAATTCGATAAATAAAAATGGGATAAATTCATTATCTCCTCACATATCAATACCTCCAATCTCTCAACCAACAGATTTCTTAAGAGCTCATACTGATGATGAAACAAATCCTGATTGTTCAATTAAAATTGCTCATGGTACAACAACTTTAGCCTTCCGTTTTCAAGGTGGTATTATAGTAGCTGTTGATTCACGTGCAACTGCTGGTAATTGGATTGCATCTCAAACTGTTAAAAAAGTTATCGAAATTAATCCAATGTTATTAGGTACAATGGCAGGTGGTGCTGCAGATTGTCAATATTGGGAAACTTGGTTAGGTACTCAATGTAGATTACATGAATTAAGAAATAAACAACGTATAACTGTTGCTGCTGCTTCAAAAATTTTATCAAATTTAGTATATAATTATAAAGGTATGGGTTTATCAATGGGTACAATGATTTGTGGTTGTACTCCAAAGGAAGGTCCAACAATTTATTATGTTGATTCAGATGGTACAAGATTAAAGGGTGATTTATTTTGTGTTGGTTCAGGTCAAACTTTTGCTTATGGTGTTTTGGATTCAAATTATAAATGGGATTTATCAGTAGAAGATGCTCTATATTTAGGTAAAAGATCTATATTGGCTGCTGCTCATAGAGATGCTTATTCTGGTGGTTCAATTAATTTATTCCATATAACAGAGGAAGGTTGGACTTTTCATGGTAATCATGATGTTGGTCCTCTATTTTGGGAAATTAAAGAAAAGGAAGGTTCTTTCAATAATGTTAAGGGATAATGTTTTCTGCTTCTCTAATAATTTATGTAGAATTACTTTTTATAACTTACAAATACTAATGCTAATAGATACGGTTTTTATTTTATTTTATTTCATAATACTATATTATTATTATAAAAATACATTATTAATATACATGTTCGATAAAACTATATTTTTATCTTTTTATCTTGATGATCATCTAAATTATCATCATTTTCTAAAACTCTTTTAGTATCTTCTGATTTCTCAGTTTCACCCGTATTATCATTACCTTTGTTGACATTGATATTAGTTTCTTTATTGTCTTTATCTTTATTATTTTCTTCATTTTCCTCTTCCTCCTCGTCATCATCGTCATCACCACTATGTTCAAGGTTTTGAAGCATCATTTGTAACTCATCTTCTTCTCCTTCTTCATCATCGTCATCATCATTTTCATTATCACCATCTTGTTCTTTTTTATTATTTTCATTGCCATTATTATTACCGTCATTCACATTACTTTCATTTACTTCCTTCACTTCATTCTTCTTCTCAGTATCAATCAATTCATCTTCAGTGTTGGCATTATCATTACATTCTGATGCTTTTGAATCCTTTACCTCTTCAACAGTTTCTGCATTTGAATCAGTCATTTTAACACCATTATCAAATTCTTCAGTTTTAACACTACTAGGTTTAGGTACTGTAGGTTTGCCAAATTTAGCAATACTACGTTTAATCTCTTCGTCATCAATACTTTTATTATTTAAACTTGTAATTCCACTTGATGTAGTTGTTGTATTTTTACCCTTATTATAATATTGTGGTTTCATGATACCAATATTACTCATACCTGAAATTAATTTAATTGGTGGTTTAACAACATTATCTGTAATATTTTTATTTGAATCATCGGTAATTGGTTTAATTGATGGCATAAATGATGGTTTATTAGTAATTGGAATAGATGAATTAACATCTTTATTATTATTCGCATTAGATGGAGATGTTTCCTGTTGTTTAAATGGTGGTTTTGGTGTATTATTAGAAAATTGGAAAACTTTTGGACCACCAGCCGATGGTTTAGAAACTGGTGCATTGATAGGTCTTGCTTTATTGATAATTGGGTTTCCTGGTTTAGGAACCATTCCAACAGGAGATGCTGAATTTATCTTCGATGTTTGTGAAATTGATGGTGTCGAACCTTGTCTAGATGATAAATCACCAGGTTCTTGCTTTATGAATGAAATAGGTGGTGTATTTTTATTTTCAGGTTCAGATTCAGATTTAACAGTTGGATTCTGTGTGTTTGATGATGGTGCACTATTTGTTCCTTTAGGTGTAGGTGTTGGTGTATTTGTTGATGGTGTTGGATTTTTAGGTGGTAAATGAGGTGTTAATCCTTTTTGTTTACAAACTTGTAAAGTTGCAGCATTTAATGCAGCTGTTAAAATTTTTGTAACATGACCGGGATTTTTATCAATTAATGTAACAAGTGGGAAACCTTTAATTGCAAAATTTTTAGCAGCTTGATCAACTTGTGAAATTGTCATCGCTAATGCTTTAGTTAGAATCTCAGTTGATGTTGCTCTATCATACATTTTTCTTGATTTTGTTAAGAAAATTAATTCTTTTTGTAAATATGCTAAAGCTCTTTTAGTGTTAGCTGACATATTATCATTTTTATTTGCTGTTTTATTTGATGATGGGGAAGTAGATGATTGAGTTGTAGATTGAACAGGATTTGATTGTTTAATTTGCAATGGTTGATTTGAATGGGTATTTGCTGCACTTACACTCTCAGATGTAATTATATTATTATTATTCATTTGAACTGATATAAAATTACTTTTACTCATATTTGATGTACCACTCGATGAACTTAATGGAACTTTAGTACCACCTGGAATATTTAGATGTAAATTACCATGTAATGCCTTAGGAACTTGTCTTGGTAATGATTTACCCTTAGCTTTTGCATTTTCAAGTTGTTTTTGTCTTGCTTTATCCTTCTCTGCAATAACTTCTTCATTAACACCCCATAACCAACCTTTACCTTCTTTAGAAATCTTTCGAAATGATTTATTTAATGAAAGATTGTGTCTAACACTACTTTGCCATCCATCTGGACAATAAAAATAATATGGATATAAATCTTGTATTCCTTTATAAATCTCAGACAGTGACATACCCCTTTCTGTACCTTTTTGCCTTAAACAATCAGTAATAAGAATTGAATATGGTAAGTTTGGTTTATTTCTATATTCTTCTGGTATTTCTTCTAATGTATAAACCTTCTTTTTAGCCTTTGCTTGTCTCTTTGGTTTTACCTTGTTTTTATCCGCTTTACTTAGAGTAGTTATATTTTCTTGTTTAATATTCAAACTATTCATATGAAGATTAGGAGTTTCCATTTTAATAAAGTTATCATTGATAATATCATTAGTTTTGTTATTTGAATTAGTTGATTGACTCGATTGTTCTGCTGCTTGTTCTGCTTGTTCGCTGCTTTCACGAGCTAAAACTTTTCCAATCTCTTTTTCAATTTCTAATTCACGTTTTTCATTATCAATATCAAACACTATATCTAAAACTTTAGGATCTCCATTTGTTAATAACATATGATCGTTATGTAAATCTTTTCTAATTTCATCAAAATTTGCAACCAAATTATCCAAGTTTTCAATTTGTAACTCTTTATCTTTATCTTTGTTTTCTTTATCCTTCTCCTTTTCTTTATCTTTCGTTGATTTAGTAGTCTTAGGTTTTTCAGCTTTTACCTTCGGTTTAGCAGGTTTCTTTGCTTTAGTTTTCGGTTTTGTTTTATCCTTAGTAGTATCCTTTACCTTTTCCTTTACTTTTTCTTTCTTGGTGTCTTTTTTCGAAGGAGGGTCGCCAATATTCAAATCAGTTGATATATTTGGAGTAGCGGGTTCAAGTTCCTTATTTTTGGAAGGGAGTATAAACACAAATTCAGTTTCACCAATTTGAATTTTTGTTCCATTTAATAAAGGTACAGTAACACCTTTTTCAATAAAATTTCCATCAACAAAAGCACCATTTCTACCTAAAACACTTAATTCAAATCTTTGATTGCCAAAATTATAAAACATTTTAGCATGTCTTCTTGAAATTGCCTTTTGATTTCCTAAATGAATATCTAATGAATCAGTTGAAGGATCACCATCAACTAATCTACCTAATAAAATTTGCATAGTTTGAACATAAAATGTGAAAGAATCGAAATCTAACATCGCATAAGCTTGAATCTTTTCATAGTTTTGTGATGCAGCTGTAGATGATGATTGTTCTTGTTGTTGCTGTTGTGATTGTTCATTTGATTTTTCAGTAGGTTGTAAGTGATTTGATGTTTTATGTAGATTTATTATACCATTAGTTTGATCATTATTAGACTCAGCAATACTTTTAGTTTTTATAACATCAGGAGATTGGTTTAAATGAATAGTTTCAGTTTCTTCATCATTTTTAGCTGATTTTAAAGAAGTATTATCAGGTATATTATTGGGTACTGATGTAAATTCATTATGTGAAGTTGGTTGATCTATATCCACGGATAATTCTGCTAGTTGATTAGTTATATCATTATTTGTAAATGATGAATGTAAATTAGATGGCTGATGTTTATTAACTTTAATTGCATTATTTTCAGAAGAAGATAAAATATTATTTTTAGGATCTGGAATATTAATAGTTGTATTACCTGTTACGTTTGAGAAAGTTGTTGTATTATTCATAGTTGTATTATTAACCGTTGATACGTTCATAGTTGTATTATTATTGTTATCATTATTATTCTTATTATCAGTTATTGATTGATTCGGTATATCTACATCCATTTTCATATTAAGATCATCCATATTCATATTCATACTATTCATACTATTCATACTAATACTCATACCCATATTCATACTTAAATCCATATTTATATCATGAATACCATTATGTATATCACTCATATCATTCATTTCATTATGTATATCATCTAAATTCATATGAATTGGAATATTCTCCATTTGAGGTAATTCAAGATTCATGTTTACATCATGATCATTATGACTATTATTATTATTATTAGTAGTAGTAGTAGTAGTAGTAGTATTAGATTGATTGATATCTGATTGTTTAAACAATTGAGTATTATGAATAGTTGAAGCTTTATCCTTATTTACATTATTAACATCAGATTTGGATGATTCATTAATTATATCTTTAATTGCTGTACTATCTATAATATTATGTGTATCGGATGAATTGATGTTGGATGTGCCCTGTGTGATATTCTCAGATGCCTCCACTTGCGACATAGTATTATATAATATATGAGTTCAAAACTAGTTTACCTTATAATATAATCTATCCTACTAATAGGTAATTACTGTTAATCCTATATTTAATTAAAGAGAGTGTATCCTATTACTCCTAATGATGAATAGAAATTGAAATTGAAATAGAAAGTGTATATTTATAAATTTATTGTAAAAAATTGCGAAAATTAAAGAAAAGAAAAAATACGTAAAAAAATATATAAAATCGGGGGGGGGGGGCCAAAGCGCGGGAAAAACGCGGATTTTTTGTTTTTCAACCCTTTTCTATCAAGACCTTACATATAGCATCTCTTTCAATACAGCTACAACATCAGAATGTGCCTCTAAGATATTGTAATCCTCTGCTGATAACCATTCAAAAGGTTTACCCTCTTTAACTGCTGTCAGTAACAGTAAATGATCATAACTAGCTAATGAATATGGTGGTGATCCTGTTGCTGCCTCTAATAATATAAGTCCGGCACTAAATTTATCACTTGAATATGTTGGTATTCGATTAGTTTGGAAATTCATTAGTTCAGGTGCACTATATTGTAATGTAATATCGGGACATTTAACTAGTTCTTTAATTTCATTAGCTGATGAAAAATCAATTATCTTAAATTCAATCCCTTCTATATCATCAATTGAATCTTCATATGCTGATACCATTATATTATCAGTTTTTAAATCACAATGTACAGATTCTAATGATTTAAGTATACTTAATGCATCTATTAATGTTTGATATAATTTCCACCATAATTGTATATTAATCTTCAAATCTAATGTTACAGAAGAATTATGTTGTTGTGCACTCATTACTGATGTCCTTCTGATCAATTCCTTCAAACTAAATGACATTTTTTTCATAACTAAACATGGAAATTCATCACTTGGCTTGAATAATTGGAAATCATTTTTATTCAAATAGTATAACCCGTAACAATCTATAAATGGATATACTCTATTTTCTCTTTTGAACCATTCATGTTGATATTCCCTTAATTTCATTGCAAATTTGGCTTCTTGAATAATATATTTAACTTTATTTTTACTTATTGGTATCTTAACTGCTATATTAAATGAGCTATTGAAAATCCCATTGGTAGACAATTGACATGAATAAACATATGCATTTGATCCTTTACCAATTTTATCCTGTAATTCTAATTTGAAGAGTGTTGGATTTAGTTCAAATTTTTGTAGTTTTTCATCATTCAGTGGGTATCTATTTTTGTTAACTCTATATTCTGATATAGAGGGTGTCACTGGTGTAATGGGAGTATCTGGTGTATTAATTTCATCAAACCCTCCATAATTGTTTATCTTTGGAGTAGTATATAAATTATCGAGAATATTGTTATTTTTATTATTATTATTATTATTGTAACAATTTTCATTATCAGCTAAGCTGCACTCATAATCAGTATAATTATTTTGGTCTCTCTCATGGTTATAGTTATCTCGTGGATAGTTTCTTGAATCTGTAAGAATTGTAGATAAGGGTGGGAGAGAAATTTTTTTGTCCCTGTGTGTATTATTTATGGAAGAAATCGTTAGTGAAGTGTTTGATTCAGAGAACCGACTGTCCATAAGAGAAAGTGATGCATTAGTTTCACCATCCATTATTTACCAGTTGTTCAAATGTGATATATATGATAAAAAAGTAAAGAAAGGAAAAGATTAAGAAAAATCTGCATAGAAAATATAAACAAGCGTAAATTGATGACATGAATTCTTTTTCGATATACACAATTGAACCCAGCCATTGACTGAAAGGATACATTTTATCTTATTTTACTCCATTTTATTTCATTGACAATAGTAAATGGCAGTCACTGATGCCAATTGGTTAGATACAACTTTAAATAGGTTACCAACACCTACCCTATGGGCTTTGTTTCTCTTCAGATTGATTAATTCCCTCTCTATAAACACTTTTTTCCAAGCTGATGAATATTGGCAAGTATTAGAACCTGCTCATGTTGCAGTTTTCGGTTATGGATATCTTACATGGGAATGGAACTATGGTTTAAGATCATATTTACATCCAATTATTTATATGATACCTTATTGGATTATCAAAAAATTGAATTTTTCACCATGTGTTGAATACATATTCGTTCAATTAAGTCCTAAAATCATCAATGCATTAATTGCTTCATTGGGTGAATTCTATCTTTACAAATATATTCAACTTAAGTTTAAAAATAAAAAACTATCGATACTAGTATCTTATTTGAGTATCTTCTCAGCTTGGAATTGGTACTGTTGGTGTAGATCATTTGCCAACTCATTTGAACTTTCATTGACTATTATTTCACTTTATTATTTAGAAGCATCACAAATTTCAGAAGCTTTAATATTTGCTGCAATTAATTGTATTATTCGTCCTACAAATTCAATAATTTGGATATTTTATCTACCATTTGAGTTTTTCAAACATACATCATACATTATGAATGCTTCGTTGATTGGAAGTATTGTATTAGCTATAGATTCATCAGTTAATTATTATTTTTACTCATCTTGGAAAATACCATTATTAGAATTTTTTAAATTTAATGTATTTGATAACTTATCTGCTTTCTATGGAGTATCAGATCCATCATTTTATTTTGTTCAAGCAATACCAATATTACTTTTAAATTACCTAATATTTTTCCTAATTGGAATATTGAAAACTCCTTGGTCAGAATTTAAGTCATTGATGTTATTCTATTTGGTAATTTTCTCCTTCATTTCACATAAAGAGTTTCGTTTTATTTATCCACTAATGCCAATATTACTAACATATACTGCATCAGGTATATTATCAATATCTAATAGATTATCGAATAAATTGATGAAATTATACATATTCACCACAATAATATCTTCATGTATGTTAGGATATTATTTTACAAGATATCATGAAACTGGTGAATATCAATTACCCACTATAATGAGAGAAATAGTATTGAAGGAAAAAGAAAGTATAAATTCTACAAAACCAATATTGATTGGATTTTTAACACCTTGTCATTCAACTCCATTTCAATCACATTTCCATCTTAATGAATCATATGCTCAAATATGGTTTTTAACATGTGAACCTCCACTTTTAACAAATTTAAAAGAAGGTGTTACAGTTAATGATTACATGGATGAAAGTGATTATTTTTATGAAAATCCATTACAATTTGTTCAAGATAATTTCCCAGATTTCAATGATCAAAGTATAAATATACAAACAAAATGGTCACATCAATGGCCTGATTATCTTATCATATTTGAAAATTTATTTGATAATAATCCTACATTAGAGGAATACATCAAATTAAAGTATCAAATTGATCGTAGTATTTGGAACGCACCATTTCATTGGGATGATCGTAGAACTGGTAATTTATTAATTCTAAAAAAATATTCTATAAACAGTTAATTATATCATTAAAGATCCCATCTAGATTTATCGTCAATATCTTTGTCATTCGTAACTTTTTTACTTTCCTTCTCCTTTTCCTTCTCCATTTCATTAATCATTCTTTTCACTTTTGAAACAGTTTCCTCTCGTACTTCCAACAATAAATCAATCATACCTTGCTTTTCTGCACGATTTATTATATCCATTGATTTTTTCCAATTTTCTTCCCTAACGTAAACATCAAATAATCCAACAATACATTCACTAACACCTAATTCTGCACCTAATTTAAACCATTCTTTTGCCTTAAATGAATCTTTAAACACATTTAACTCAATATAACCTAAATTAGCAAAAGATTCTCTAAATCCTTCAGTTGCAGCCATTTGGAAATGATACCTTGATTTCATTGGTTCATCTTCATTTAATAAGCCAAGGAAAAAATGTGCTTGTGGATTATCTGTTGCAGGAGCTAGTTTAATTGCATTTTGGAAATTTTCCTTAGATTTAGTTAATTCTTTAGTACGGAAATAAATCATACCTAAACTACGATAAGCTGCTGCTGCAACTGTTGATTTTGAATCAAGTTTAAGAAAATGTTGGTATAATGAAACAGCTCTTGATAATTGTTTTGGGGATGATGTTATATTAGAGAAATTAACATCTGAAGTTGGAGTTAATTCTGCCTCTGATTCTAATTCTAATTCAATTTCTTTCTCTTTCTCTTTCTCTTTCTCTTTTTCTTCTATTGGCTTTTCATTATCTAAAGAATCTGTATAACCCTTTAATTCTCTATCAGCTGCAAGTTTAAAGGCTAAAGGATGTTCTAATTTCATTAATTCTTTGATATATTTTTTAGCAGTTAGTTTATCATTTTCTGTCCAACCTTCACCATTATTATCCAACGCCATAAATGATAAAGTACATAGAGCATCTCTTGAA
Source organism: Pichia eremophila (assembly GCA_030579415.1). Classification (NCBI taxonomy): domain Eukaryota; kingdom Fungi; phylum Ascomycota; class Pichiomycetes; order Pichiales; family Pichiaceae; genus Pichia; species Pichia eremophila. The sequence continues at coordinate 67,474 of JAKTQW010000210.1, read as the reverse complement.
CCATGTTGAGCTGCTTGTTCAATTAAATTATTTTCAAGTTTTAAAAGATGTGGATTAATTGTATGAGTTTGTTTCCTTATTTGTGCAAGTACTCTTTGATATATAAGTAAATCATTACCCATAAATTTTTTTGGAATCTTTATATTTGATTCGTTATTATCATTATCATAAATTGATTCAATAACTGGTAAATATTTATTGAAATTATAACGTGCATCAAAATCAAATAATAATTTAGATATAACTTTTTTAGATGGTAATACATCTAATAATAAAGGTTTCGAGAGTGCATTTGTTGAATAATATCTTGTAGATAGTGTTATATTCTTCCAATATATCATGATTGTAAATTGATGATCAAAGCAAAAGGTTGTTAAAAATCATCCATGCACATGAAAAATCAGAAAATTATTGTAAGAATTTATATTGTATATAGCTTTTTCAATAATCTTTAATCATTAAACAATGAGTGAAAATAATACTGCTATGGAGGTTCATTCAATGGAATTGACCATTCAATCATTACTTGAAGGTCCATTAGAGTTATTAAATTCACATCTGAAAAGTTTATATGATTCACAAGTAATATTACGTTCAATATTAGATAAAATGGAGAATACGTTAGTTAAAACTGGTAATAATCTACGACCTGGTACATTCCCCATTGATGGTGAGGAAGAAGATAATTTAATACGGAATGAACGTGTAAATTTGGATGATTATTTGAAAAGGCTTGTTAGAATACGAAATAAACTTAAAAAGATTGAAAATATTATTGAAATTGTTGAGAAACGAGTTAATAAAATGGAATCAATGATTGATGATGAGTAATTGTAATTTTAGAATATATATAGGTTATAAACATAAAAGATTATAAACCAAGTAAAGATCTAAGTAATTGGAATGGATAACTTGGAGATTTTAATTTATAAAATGCAATGATATAACTATAAGCAATAAACATTATAGTTGAAGCAGTAATTGAAAGGATAAGTTTATTACGAGGATTTTTCAATTGAGGTAATACTTGAATAATAATGAATAGACAAGCAAATAAAGTTGTATAAATAATTGACATAATTTGAGTTTCAGTACCGAATTGAACATTATGACCTTGAGCAAAATAATGAATAACACCATCTTTATCAACTTTATACATTTCTGAATTTCTAATTTGATTATACATATAACCTGAAATTAATAAAATAATTGAACCTATTGATAGGAATTCCCAAACATTCTTTGATTGAACAATTGAAAAAATTTGTGATTGAAATTTATATAATACAATGATAGATGATATGAGGATTGCAATAAGTGTAAATAGGATTGATTTTGAAGGTGGTTGAACATTTTTCAAAAATTTAATATCTAAACCAGGTACATTAGCTGAGATCCATCTAGTAAAACCTTCAGTATTTTCTACTGCTAAGAAAGAGAATTCATTTGTGAATTGAGATAATTGAGGACCTTTACCAGGAGCATAATAAAATAATCTTGGAACTGCAGTTAATTGTAAAATACCAAAGAATTCTTGAGCTGAAAGATAATCAGAGATACCGAAAATAATTTTTGATCTATCATCTTTACTATTTATTGGGTTAATCATTAAACTTTCATCATCAATTAAATTATTATAATAACTTTGAGCCATTGCCTTATATTGAGGAGTAAATTGAGTACATAGTGTACAACCAACACGAGGATCATCAGCAGTTAATAAAATAACTAAACCATAATCATTATTTTTCATTAATTTTTTATAATTTTTATTAGTTATATGAATTAGACCATCATTACCAACCTCTGATAAAGCTTCCTCATAAGAAATTGCAATAACTGAATGAAGAGAGAGTAAAATATATGATATGATACTTAATAAGTTCATAATGGTAATTGTCTAATAGAAAAGAGAGTAAAAGAAATAACAGACAGTCATTGAAATACCAACGTGTCATGTTAAGAAATGAGTAGTATTTATATTTTAATCACTTATAAAAGAATTCGAACACAGGACTGATAAATTTGAGAATTTTCCCTCTTTTTTACCTCTTTAAATTATTGCCCTTTTTTCCCATTTTTCATCATTTTAATACGGTAATCTAAACACTTTTGAATACTTTTAATACTTTTGAATACTTTTAATATACTTACTTTTTTATTACATTTCCTTATCTATTATCACCAAATATGCCAATAAGGACACTAGATTATCAACCTATCACTCAATCTCTATCCGATTTAAAGGATACTGTCATTGGTATTGATGTTCTTCATTATATTAATTCAATTTTATCACAAAATTATCAAAATTGGCTCATTACTTTAGGTGATGGATTACCAAATTTTATTAAAAATCGTATAATTATTGATTCAAATGAATTTATTAAAAATGGTATTAAACCAATATTTGTATTCCCAGGTTTAAAATCATCTTCTCAATTCATTTATTCTGAACAACAAGAATTTACTCCTTATGAAAAATATTTACAATCAATTTGGCAAAATAATAATAATATTAATAATAATAATTCTACTAATATAACATCTTTTAATGATTTATCACTTATTAGATCTTTAACTGATGATTTAACAATTCTATTTCGTAATAATAACTTAGATTTCATTATAAGTCCTTTCTTACAATATAATCAATTATATTATATGTTAAAATCAAATATAATTAATTGTATTTATTCATCAAATGAAATGTTATTATTTGAAGATTTAGATAATTTTATCATTAATTTAGATTTTTCAAGTAAAATTTTTCGATATCTATCAATTAATCAAATTTTAAATGATTTTCATATTAATTTCCAACAATTTAGAAATATTTCAATGTCAATAGGTAATTTAATTCAGCCTTTAATATTAGTTGAAAAAAATTTTAATTTCCAAAACTTAATTAAATCAGATATTTATTCAATGTTATCAAATCAATCAAATAAAATTGATTTATTAATTAATGGAATTGCAACTTTAAATTATTGTCCTGTTTTAAAAACTGATGGTAGAGTTGAATTAATCAATGTTAAAAATTCAACAACTTTATTATTTGATAAAAAAGATGATAATAAATTTGATATTACAAAAAGTGATGTTAATCCAGTTTATGAAACTTTAAATAAAGATCAAATACCAGAAGATTTAAATAATTTATTTTGTTCAAGATTACCTGAAGAAATTTATTTTTATCAATCAATTGGTTTAAATATTTTCAAAATCTTTGAATCAATTTTACATAAAACTTATATTGAAAGATTGCCTTTAGATATGATATATGATCCAATTTATGAAAAAATTGTAACTGGTCATCAATCAATGAAAATTAAAGAATTATCATTATATTTAATTAATTTAAGATTAAATAGATTTTATCAAAATCAAAAAATTTCTTTAAAATGTTATTATAAAAATAAATCTCCAATTACCAAATCATTAGATTTTAAACTTTCATTACCAAGAGATTCATTAACTTTATTTGTTAGACATTCAACTGCTAAATCATTTGATCTAACAACAATAATTAAAAATTTAAATAATTCATTCCTTAATGAATGTTCTTATCCTTCAAAGGAAGTTTTCAATTTAAGAATTTATTCAAATCATGAAATTTTATCAACTTCATTACTTAGAACTTTATATGATTATAAATTTATTGAAATTAATAATAGCGATAATAATTCCTTTAAATTATCAAAATGGGGTCAATCACTTTTGAATTTTTCAATGAAAAATAATTTAGATATTGAAATAACTTTATTAATTTCAATTTTCTTACAAAGATTTAATGATATTAAAATTGATGAATTATTCAAATCTTCATTTGATAAACAATTTGATAAAAAAGAATTATCATTAATTATTAAATTTACAACTTTCTTTAAACCTTTAATTAATCCAATAAAGGATGACTTTAAATTTGATCAATCAATATCATTACCATCACAAGATTTACTTCATTTTAGATCAATTGCTGAAGTTATGAAACATGAAATAAAAGATTTAATTACAATTCATACAATTAATATTCTATTAGAAAATAGAAATGATTTAGATAAATTTAATCGTCATAATAAAGATTGGACAATTTTATCATCTGAATTACCATTTAAATCATCAATTTCAAGTACAATTTATAGTATTTTCATGAGAGATGTTTTATTAAGTGAAAATAATGATAACATTTTTGAAAAATATAATAATGGAGTTTTCAAAAATTCAAAGAAAGTTTACAATGAAATAATTAAATTTTTGAAATCTGTTTGTTTATTAGTTGAATCATTTGATGAATTACTTAAACCTGAATTAACTAATCTTTTCAAATCCATGAATGTTTTATTAAACAGTTTATAAAAAAAAATAATATATAACTTAACTAACTAACAATTAATATTGAAATAATGAAATACATCCCTCAAGTAAACTTTCAATGTCATTTAATTGATTTTGTAAACCATCAAAATCAAGTGAATTTCTTGCAACTGAAAGACCAGGTAATTCAAAATGATCATAATATTCACCATCATATAATCCATAAAGGAAATTTCTATTCCATGAATCTTTATAAGTACCATTAATTTGAATTAAAACTTTCATTAATAATAATAATTTTGAATTCCAATCCCATCTATTAACAGTTAATAAATTTGGTTCAGTACCCTTACCATTATCACAAATATCACTCCAAGTAATTGTAAATGCTTCATTTTGTTCTGCAATAAATGTAAATTTATCAATTAAATTTTCAACTTTACTAAAATCTACATTACTTAAACCATTTGATAAATTTTTTAATTCCTCTAAGTTAAATTTAAATTCTTTAATCATTTGGAAAATATCAAATGGTAAAATTGGTGTATCTGATAATTTAACAATTATATTTGCAATTAATTTTGTAATAAATGAATGTTTTGACATATCAGGATCAATTAAACTTTCTCTAAAATGATTAAATGTATCAAGACATGAATTTTTTGGGTATTTAGGTACATTCCATTTATTATAATTATTATCATTAAATTTATCATTATCATTATTAATTAATTTAACTGAAATTCCTGGAACATTATATCTTTGTTGAAATGGTAATGAATTTGAACTTGGATTAAAAATATATTTATGATTAATTAAATCATCATTTTGTAAATTATTCATTTTAATTTCAGGTAAAGCAGTTAAATTTGATTTCATCATATCATTAATACTATTTCTAACTAATTGTTTAAATAATGGATCAACTGAAAATTCTAATTCATCACCTTGAATTAAATCATCCAAATCAATATATGCATAAACATCACGTTTAATAAATTCACCATCTTTAATAACAAAATTTGTTGAACCTGCAATATTATATTTTGAACCTGTAAATGATGCAAAATATATTGAACGTAAAGGTTTCCAAGGTAATGATAATGACATTTCACTGAAAATATTCATTAATTCCATTAAAATTGCTGAACTTGAACTTTCCATACCTCCAAAACAAACTGAATCTCTTGATGATCCAATTACAATTGCAAATGTATCTTGTTCTGAACCTTCAAGTTTACCAATAATATTCCAACTTTCCTTAAATGGACGTTCAATAAGATCAGGATTAATTGACATTTTAAAATCTGGGGAACCTAACCAAATTTCAATTTTTTCATCATATAATTCAAAATCCCAATTTTGTTCTCTTTCACCAATTCCTTGGAAATGTTTTATAATTAGCTTAAAATCTTTCCAAGAAATTGGTATTGATGGTATTGATGGCATTACATTCATATTTTTTAATTGTTCTTCAATATTAATATTATGATCTAAAAATGTACCTGAATTTCTACCTGGATTAATTATATTACCTGGATATTTATTTGTGAATGCAACAGATTCACGTTGAATAGAATCTATTGAATAAATTGATTGTAATTGAGGATCAGATATGAATAAAACACCAACAGCTCCGTGTTTTTCTGCCAATTCGATTTGTTTATAAGCTGGCATATGTGGTGAATATTTCATTATAACAATAGGATTTTCATATTGTTTAATAAAATTATAATCATGATCACTTCCATAATTAACATAAACTACTGGTCCAGTAGCTTGTTTATTAGGTGATCCTGGATTAAATGCATATTTAAAATTATTTAAATTATATTGATCATCAACATTTTCAAATAATTGTAAATCTAATAATAATTCATCATTTTTGAAAAATTTTGCAGTTGGTTTATTTGGATAATTTGTATAAGATTCAAATATAATATCAGGATTTAATTGTAATCTACTCTTTGATATAAAATTTTCAATATATTCACCTAATGCTAAATCACCCGATGTACCACTTAAATGTGGCATTGAAGAAAAATATTGTAAATTTTCCTCTAACCTTTTAGGATCTAATGACATTTCAATAAAATTAAATAATTTTAATGGATCTGTAAAATCAGAATGTAAACCAACCATTCCATCTGATGATAAACCTGTTAATGTTGCAATATATAATATAATTGCGAAAAAGAATATATACATGAAACGTTTAATTATTAATGGATTACCAATTTTAGATATATAATATTCAAATTTAGCATTTGAATAACAATATAATTGATAAATTGGATCTAAGGCATTATTAATTGGTTGAATTATACGTTTATTAAATGATTTTGCAGCATTTGATGCATGTTGACGGAAAGTTAATGGTTCATGAACTATTGGATCTTCTATATCAAACTGTAGTTGAGGTGATGGTTCATATGCCGGTGGTAGGTCCAAAGGCAGGTCACTTAGAGGAGTATAAGACATTTGATTGATGAAAATGAAGAAGAAGTAGTGGTGTGGTAGTGGTGTGGTAGTGGTTGTTTATATATATTACGATGAGTTGAAAATGAAGATGAATTTATAACGTACATGATTTTCATGGTGATTTTATAAAAGAATCTTTAATAATTATAAGGTAAAGAAGTATTGGACCAATATATGCCATATAATATTGCATTAGTTAGTGATTTCTTTTATCCACAACCTGGAGGAGTTGAACTTCATATATATCATCTTGCACAAGAATTAATTAAACGTAAACATAGTGTTGTAATTATAACACATGGATATGGAGATAGAAGAGGTGTTAGAATTTTAACAAATGGATTAAAAGTTTATTATATACCATTTGGAGTATTTCATAGACAATCAACACATCCTACAGTTTTTTCAGCATTCCCCATTTTAAGGAATATCTTTATAAGAGAACAAATTGAGATTGTTCATGGACATGGTAGTTGTTCATCAATGTGTCATGAGGGGTTAATTCATGGTAATACAATGGGATTAAAGACAATATTTACAGATCATTCATTATTTGGATTTGCAGATGTTGCATCAATTATACATAATAAATTATTAAAATTTACATTAAAGGATATTGGACATGTTATATGTGTTTCACATACATGTAAAGAGAATACAGTTATTAGAGCTTCAATTAAACCTGAAAATGTTAGTGTTATACCAAATGCTGTTATTCATGAGAATTTCCAACCATTAAAGAATAAATTATCATTAAAGCAAATAACTATAGTTGTTATATCAAGATTATTCCCAAATAAAGGATGTGATTTATTAATTGCAATTATACCTAGAATTTGTCAAAATTATAATAATGTTAAATTTTTAATTGCAGGAGATGGACCAAAATTTATTGATTTAGAACAAATGATTGAAATGTATCAATTACAGGAAAGAGTTAAATTAATTGGTAGTATAAGACATGAACAAGTTAGAGATGTAATGGTTAAGGGACAAATTTATTTACATCCATCATTAACTGAAGCATTTGGAACAGTTTTAGTTGAAGCTGCAAGTTGTGGATTATTAGTTGTTACAACCAATGTTGGTGGTATACCTGAAGTTTTACCAAATAAGATGACAGTTTTCGCCAAACCTGCAGAGGATTCTTTAGTGGAAGCAGTTAATGAAGCAATTAAGAAATTACAAAATAAAGAAGTTGATACAAGTACATTTCATAATGAAATAATTGGTATGTATGGATGGGGGGATGTAGCATTAAGAACTGAGAATGTATATAATAAAGTAATGAATCAAAGAAAGGGTACAATTGGAGATAGATTAATTAAATATTATAATGTTGGTAGTTGGGCCGGTATATTGTATGTTTTATGTATTGTTGTTGATTATTTAATATTAGGTGTATTGGAGATATATTATCCAAGAATTGATATTGATATAGCTAGGAAATGGCCAGTTATTAATGGAAAGGAATGAACGAATTACGTAAATTTATGTTATAATGAAAGTGGAAAACGCACTATACTTGTTGTTTATTATATATTTATTATATTTATTATATTCATTATATTTATATTTGTAGATAAGTATAGACATATCATATACTATAATACAATACAATATACAATGAGTGAACGTAGAGAATTATTACAGGAACAGAAACAAGAAATACGAGAAGCATTTACATTATTTGATTTAGATAATGATGGATTATTAGATAAACATGAATTAAGAGCTGCATTAAGAGCATTAGGACTTGATTCATCACGTGAAACTATTCAACAACATTTTATAAATAATATTGATAATAATAATAGTATAAGTAATAGTACTACTAGTACTAGTATAAATAATTCTAATAATACAGTATCATATGATACATTTTTCAGAGGAGCAGCAGCATTAACATTATCAAGAGATCCAAAGGAAGAAGTACGAAGAGCATTTCAATTATTTACAGGTGGTAGGGATACATTAACAGTTGGAGATTTACGTAGAGTTGCAAATGAATTAGGTGAAAGTATAACAGAGACTGAACTTATTGCAATGATTGATGAATTTGATAATGATGGAGATGGTGCTCTATCATGGGATGAATTTGCCTCTCTTATAATGGAATAGAATTAATGATATATGTATATAATAAACATAATAATAATAACCATAACCTACTCCTCCATATATAATAATACAATATACTTCTACGCGGATTATAGTATCCCGTATTATTATCAGGTATATTCGGGTGGAGAGTTTTATATTATATTTAAAAGTTAATGTTTAACCTTTAACTGCACTTCCTTTCTTTTGGATTATATCAATATATACACTAAGCAATAACAGAGTAATGTTTCGTCTTAATACTATCCGTTCATTTGCGTCAACTGCTAGAATCTCACATGAATTAACTCGTGTTGAAAATGGTGTTCAATTAATGACTGTTAGAGATGCTCTGAATTTAGCTCTTCAAGAAGAATTAGATAGAGATAATGATGTTTTTCTTATGGGTGAAGAAGTTGCTCAATATAATGGTGCATACAAGGTTTCAAGAGGTTTATTAGATAAATTTGGTCCAAAGAGAATTATTGATACTCCAATTACTGAAATGGGATTTACTGGTATTTGTGTTGGTGCTGCTTTCTCAGGTTTAAAACCTATCTGTGAATTTATGACTTTTAATTTTGCAATGCAATCAATTGATCAAATTATTAATTCCGCTGCTAAAACTTATTATATGTCTGGTGGTAAAATGCCTGTTAATATTACTTTCCGTGGTCCAAATGGTGCTGCTGCTGGTGTTGCTGCTCAACATTCTCAAGATTATGCTCCTTGGTATTCTGCAATTCCAGGTTTAAAAGTTTTATCTCCTTATTCTGCTGAAGATGCTAAAGGTTTATTGAAAGCAGCAATTAGAGATCCAAATCCAGTTGTTTTCTTAGAAAATGAATTATTATATGGTGAATCATTCCCTGTTAATGATGAAATTTTATCTCCTGATTATATTTTACCAATTGGTAAAGCAAAAATTGAAATTGAAGGTGATGCAATTTCAGTTTTCTCTCATTCAAGAAATTTAACTTTCTGTATTGAAGCTGCTAAAATTATTAAAGAAAAATATAATTTAAATGTTGAAGTCATTAATTTAAGATCAATTAAACCTTTAGATTTAGATACAATCTTTAATTCAATTAAAAAGACTAATCATGCAATCACAGTTGAAGCTGGTTTCCCTCAATGTGGTGTAGGTTCTGAAATTTGTGCTCAAGTTATGGAATCTGAAGCTTTCGATTATTTAGATGCTCCAATTGAAAGAGTTACAGGTTGTGAAGTCCCAACTCCTTATGCTAAAACTTTAGAAGATTTTGCTTTCCCTGATACTCCAACTGTTGTTAGAGGTATTGAAAAAGTTTTATCATTAGGTGAATTTGCTTAATCAATTAATTAATGTATATTATAATTATAATATTAATACTACTACTTTTTATAAAATCTATTTAAACTAAATTTAACATCCTCTGATTGGAAATTTTCAATCTTAAAATAATCAGGTGCATATTTAACTAACCAATCAATACGTACACTACTAACTGTACGTATATAATTCTTACTTGTTAAAACAAATTCATTATAAATAACCCATTCTTCATTACCTGTTAAAACTGTACTTGGATGTAATAAAACATCTTGACTATCCTTAATTGTAATATATCCTTTACCTGTACTTTTCTTTTTAGCAACTTGCATGAAAAATCCATTTGACAATGCCTTACGTATATTATCATAATATTCATTAAAATTATCATAATTACCTTCAATTAATTCGATATCTAAACTTTCCATCATTCTTCTTAATTGTTTCCTAACACTTTGTGCTGATTTCAATGATCTATAATTAAGAAAATTATTAATACACCATTTACGTTGTCCAATTGAATATGATTCTTCACTCTCAAATGAATGATAAACATTTAATAATGTCAAATGATCTCCTTCACTATGTGAAAATAATTTTTTACATTCATCTGCTGCTCTCTTTGCTCCTTCTCCATTTGGTCTAATGAAAACATTTGGTACTGATAACATTGAAACAATTGTTAAAATTTCTTCACTACATTTAAATTTTGGACTACCAATTAATAAAACTGCTAACATTGGATCTAATGGGAAAACACTCGCTAATCTACCTAATGATGTTAATGAACCTTCATTATCAATACAATCTAAATAATTTAATTCCTCTAATGCTCTCATCATTGTTTCAGGTGCTGGTGGATCCATAAAATCAAAATGAACTAAATCATCAATACCTAATTTCTTTAATTCTAAAACTGTATTGGATAAATTAGATCTTAAAACTTCTGGATATGATTGTTCAATTAATTCTTTTTCAAATGCTTCTTCAGTATATAATCTAAAACATTTACCTGGTCTAGTTCTACCAGCTCTACCAGCTCTTTGTTGTGCTGATGCTTTAGAAATTGGACTAACTAATAAACTTTCAACTCTAATTCTTGGATTATAAACTTTTTGTTTAGAAAAACCTGGATCAACAACATAAACTATACCATCAATTGTAAGAGAAGTTTCTGCAATATTAGTTGAAACAATAACTTTACGTCCTGGTTTACCACCTTTAGTTAATGCAGGTGGTGCAGGTTCGAAAATTTTTTGTTGTTGATGTGGTGGTAATGAACCATATAATGGATAAACTTTAATTGGTCCACACCCTTCATCTCTAACTAATTGATCACCTTCGAGTGAAATTTTACGTACTGCATCCTCAATTTCTTCTTCACCTGTTAAAAATAATAATATATCACCTTCATCTTCAGTTGCATGAATTTGTAGAACAGTTCTAATTGCAGCATCTAAATAATCTCTTTGGAATTCTTTTGTATAATAAATTTCAACTGGATAAGTTCTACCAGGTACTGCTAATAATGGAGCATTATGGAAATAGTTTTGAAATTTTTCAGCATCCAACGTAGCAGACATAATAATAATTTTCAAATCAGGTCTTCTAATACTTAATTGTTTTAATAAACCCATTAAAATATCAGTTGCTAATGTACGTTCATGAGCTTCATCTAATATAATACAAGAATATTTACTTAATTCATGATCTTCCATTGCCTCTCTTAATAACATACCATCAGTCATATATTTAAGTATAGTTTTATTACTTGTCATATTTTCAAATCTAATATTATAACCAACTTCTTCACCTAATTTAACATCCATTTCATCTGCAACTCTTGCAGCCACTGACATTGCAGCGACACGTCGAGGTTGAGTACATGCAACTTGTTTACCAATCAAATGTGGCATATCATCATATAGAACAAATTGTGGAACTTGAGTTGTCTTACCTGAACCAGTTTCACCAACTAAAACCATAATTTGAGTTTTCTGGAAAATTTCAAGAAATTCTTTACGTTGTTGATGAATTGGTAATTCTTTACGAACTTTCAATATATCAAAATATTTATCACTAAATGAATTACCAGTAAATGGATTATTGGTACCTTCGCCTAATTTATTACCATATTCAGCAGTTGTTGAATGTCTTTTATTAATATTGAATTCACCACCATCATGAAATTCTAATTTATTATCAATTTTTTTATGAGGATGTGCTTTCAATTCAGCTTCAAATTTTTCAGCTTCTTGTTCTGCAATAGACTCGTGAGTCTTACTTTTCTTAACGGGTCTCTCACTCATTGTTTAAAGTAAGTAATCAGTGGAAATAATAACAAGTAAATTCACTTTAACATAAAAATAAGTTATTATAATGAAAAAAAAAATTTTTTAATCTTTAAAATTATTACTACATTGGGTTATGGGTCGATGCGTCTGTATGAATTGCATGATTATACCTTGTGTACTCTCTATAGTATCATATATCAGATAATATAATCATTATATGAGTGCATGATCCAATTAAAGAAATAAGTACTGTGGATACTCTAATAAACTCACTACAAAGAAAGGAAATAGTGAAAGGAAAAGCAGTAATTAACACAAAAATATAAGATAAATGTTAATGGATAAAGCAAAAAGTCGTATTTTGCCATCAAAATGAGCATTTCCTGATAATGTGGGATTTTCTTCCCGTTTTGCTTAATGTTTTAGTTATTTGTAGTTTATTATCTTGGTTTTGATCCCTATTCTTATTCTCCTCTCTCTGTTAAAGGTAATCTAAAGTACACTGCTAACTGTTAAACATCAGAGAAGGTTGATGAAAGAAAAACTTTTTCCAGTTTATAATTTAATATTGAAACACACATTTCCAATAATTCAATAATTCATTAATTTATTATTTATAAAATACCAAAGGAATTCATTTCCTTGAAGTAAATTTCAAAAATTAAATTTAATATATCCTGGTTAACAATTAAAAATAAATACAAAAAATACAAAAGTATAAGAATATTATATAATAATAAAAAAATAATAATATAAATATAATAATATCAAGAATAAAATACGATAATGTCTTCAAATAGTGAACTGGATCCTTCAAATGAAGTCAATAATAATGGCTTATCTGCACCAAAAAATAAAAGAAAATATAATTTTCAAAGAGCTTCAGTTGCATGTGATCAATGTAGAAAGGCTAAAACTCGTTGTAATTATATTGAAAATGGTTCAAATTGTTTTAGATGTGAGAATTTGTCATTAAAGTGTTCCCTAAGTGATCATTCAAGTGTTCCCGTCCTTTCAACTTTTCAAAAATCTGCAAGTATTGCTACCAGAGATGAAGTTTTAGAACAAAAATCTCAAATCCAACAAAGGAAAAAGAAAAGAAAGTCTTCAAATGCAAATAATAGTATGTTAGGACTTCAAGATAATACACCAATTTCAACAATTGATTCTGCTTCAACGAATAAATCAGAGTATAATTTTGATCCATCTTTAAATTCAATGTCAAATTCAATGTCAACTTCAATTTCTCCAACTGATAATTTAGATTCAAATGCTTTAGCAATAATTAATTATAAAATTGATAAATTAAGTTCGATTATTAGTTTATTGGTTGAAAGAGATTTTAATAATACTAATATTAATAATAATAATAATGATGGGAACAACAATAATAATAATAATGGTAATAATGGTGATAATGGTGCATTATTACCTAATCAAAATTCATTTGTTGACTTCAATTCTGTACCATTATCATTAAATAGAGCTAATCGGAAACCTTCAACAACATTAGATTTATCATTTCAAAATTCTAATATGGGGATAAATCCAAATCCAAATCCAAATATGAATATGAACATGAATTTTAATCCAAATATGAACAACAATATGAATCCAAATATGAATCCAAATATGAATCCAAATATGAATCCAAATATGAATCCAAATATGAATCCAAATATTCCTACAACTATTCCATCTAATATGAACAATAATATGAATTTTAATATGAACAATAATATGAACACTATTAATCCAAATATGAATATGAATATGCAAATGCATATGAATAAATTTTATCCACCTAATGCAATTTCAAAATTACCGTTAGCTGTGAATAATGAAATGAAACCTCCATTTGTTTTACAACCTTCAATTAATGCTCCATTAGCTCGTCCTTATTTACAAACTTCAAATAAATTATCAAATTTAAATACATTATCAAATAATACTAATATGATTACAAATTCAAATAAAAATTCAAATAATACTCATGAAAATGATGAATTTTTCTTTCTCAATGCACCATATTTGGATATTATTAATACATCATCCCAATTAGGTTTACCATTTTCAAAAGAAATTGGTTTTGATATAACTAAAGATATGGTACTACTTTCAATTCAAGAAAGATATGACTTAATTAATAGAAAATTATTAGATTATGATTCATGTTATAGATTAATTGAAATTGGAGTTTTACATTGTGGTAAATGGATCTCATTTTATCAAGAAGATTTTAAAACATGGTTTGATTCAATTAGAATTAGTTCCCCATTATTATTTTGTACGTTAGTTTTATTTGGTTTACGTTATCAACAATTACCAAACATGAATGAAAATTTAGAATTAGATATTTTACAAAGTATTCATCAATTATTATCATTAAGTATTTATGAAGTACCACAAAACAAAGAATTTTTACAAACGTGTATTTTATTAGCACATTATTCACCTTCATTATCATATAGACATATATATTTTGATTCTTGGTGGATTTCATCATATGGTTTAATTCATTTTATGACACGTGAAATGACAATTAACTTATTAGTTAAAAGTGTTAAATCAAATGAAAAAATTCATCAATATAGAATTTGGAATCATTTAACAATTTCTCATTTAATTAATTGTATTTTATCAGGTAGACCATGTATCGTTGATGAAATTAGATTAGATCAATGTCGTGATATTATAGATTTACCTGAGGCAAACTCATTTGATGCAATAATTGTTGCACAATTATGTATGATATTATCATTGTATAATTCATTACTATTTCCTGAAAATGTTGACAATTCAATTAAAGAATTAGATGGTGTTTATTCAGATTGGAAATATTTAACAAATGAAATTTCATCAGGATTTACTGTTAAAATTTTCTATTATTTTGCAAAATTAATGGTTTTAAGAAGATATATTTTGAAAAATTTATTTTTAAAGAGTCAAATAGAATTTAAGAATAAATGTAATGATTTTTTAAAATATATGAAAGATTTTTACGAATTAATTAAATCAAGGGATGATTTATTTGATGGTAGTGATTTAGTTAATCAATGTATTATTTTATCAATTTTTATGTTATTACATTTTAAACAATTAGGATTATTTGATGATGACAAAGATAAAGCTAAAAATGATAAATTTATCATCAAATGTGTTGATACATTTTTAAATTTATGTTCATCAATGAATTCAAGAATTCATTGTTTTAATAATTATTTCAACAATTATTATGAATTAATTAGAAGATTTAAAAATTCATTATACAATAACAAAAATAACAATGTTAATAATGTTAATAATGTTAATAATGTTAATAATGTTAATGTTGATAATGTCAATGTTAATAATGTTAATGTTAATAATGAAACTCAATTATCAAATCCTGAAAATGATAGAATAGAATAAGTATTATACAGATAAAATATAATATATTGCTTTTGCATGACTTATTTTTTACATTATTTCTTTTTATGCAATTGCTTTTTAATAACAGTTTATAATTAATTTATTATGAAACAAATAAAATGTGCAGTACAGTACAGTTTAATTAAAACCGTACCACTTTGGTTGCAGAAAATACCAAACAGTATGGTTGATACTTTAAAAAAACTGTTCTGTTTGGTAGCATGAAAATTTCTCAATGAGGAGAGGGACGATTACCCGATTTGGCATGTTTTCTGTTCTTCATACGTCATTCTGGCAGAAAACTTACACTGTCTTGCTATTATTTGTACTTGTCTATTTCAGTAAACATTTTCTGTACTGTGATGTTAGGAATTAGTATAAATTGGAGCAAGAATATCATAATTTTAAGACAAACAGTTGTCAACTATCATCCACTCCTTTCTTTCTGTTCTTTCTGTTCTTTTATCTTTATTATAAATTTAGATTTAATTTTAATTATTTCATTTATTAAATAAAGACATTCGTTTTAATTCAATACATTAATCAAATCAATAATTTAACAATGAAGTTCACTCTTATTACACTCACTACCATTTTAACTGCATCAGTTGCATCAGCAGGTTATTCAGAAACCATTGATACTGATTGTGATTCATTAACAAAGACAACATCAACTCATGAAGAAACTACATCATATGTTCCAACTCCACCAAAACCATCAACTCACTATTCAACTGAAACAACAACTGAAACTGATGATTGTGATTCATCAACTAAATCAAAATATGTTCCACCACCAAAGACTGAACCAATTCCAGCTCCACCAAAACCATCCACTCATTATTCAACTGAAACAACAACTGAAACTGATGATTGTGATTCATTAACCAAATCACATCCAGTACCAACTCCTAAAACTACTCCAGATGTTCCAGTTTATCATAATACAACTATTACAACAACAACTAAAACTCCTGTTGTTCCACCAGTTCAACCAACTGTTCCATATAAGAATGAAACTACACCAATTGTTACACCAGTTTACCCAACTAGCCCATACCATAATGTAACTACTCCTGTTATTCCTGTTGTTCCAGTTACACCAGTTACACCAGGTACACCAGTTGTTCCAGGTGCTCCAACTACTCCAGCTGTTCCAGGTGCTCCAACTACTCCAGTTTCTCCATTTACTCCAGTTTCTCCAACTTATCCAGGTGCTCCATCATTTTCAACATATGAAGGTGCAGCTATTAAAGTTAATGGTGCTAATGCAGTTGCAGGTGCAGCACTTGCAGCTGGTTACTTTTTATTATAAGAATGTATATGCATTAATGTACATGTCTTGATAAAAAGATTTTTTTTTTAATTTTCTTTAATATAATAATCAATCAATAATATATATATATAATTACTTTAAATTAATAATAATTAATCAATTAACTTAACTCAACAATGTAATTCTAATTGTAATTATAATATAATATACGTGCATTTATTATTTTTATTTTATTATGAATTTTATTTTTAAGTTATATAAAAAAGCATTATAAATTAAATAACCTATTCAACATCATCAAAAGTTTCACCTTCAACTAATTCTGGGATATCTTCATCCTTTGCACCATTTGAAGCTTGATTTTGTAATTGAGCTAAACTTTCTGGATTTTGTTGAAATTGTTGAGCAAGTTTTTGTAATAATTCTAAGTTTTCTGAACCTAATTGAGTTAAAATACCTGGTAATAAGTCAGTAATTTGCTTTTCTTGTGCAAAACCTGTAACTGCATAAGTATTATTTGCAGCACAAGCTTGAACACCAACTCTGTTAAAATGTAAAACGGTACCATCATCTCTAAAGAAATTTGCTTCTGCAACATCAGTTAAAGTAGTTGGATTAAATTTTTGTAAAGCAGCTTGAATTTTAGTATCATCACCTTCTGATGACTTGTTAACTTTCTTTGCCTTAACTCTTTGACCACCAACTTTCTTAGCAGATGATTGCTTTAATTTAGCTAGCTTTTCTGGATCAATAGGCATGTTTGTAATAGATTGCTTTAGTTGATTAAAAGAAAGTAAGAAAGATATAACGTACGATCAATCACTTCCAAACGTCGAAAAAAGTGAAATTTTTCAAATAATTTGACACTCACACTCTCACAGTCAGTTTTTCGACGAGGTGTTGAAAAATTACCTCGTCCTATATGGGGGTACGGATGTTGGTTAGTATAGGTTGATCTGTTGGTTGTTCTATATATATACAATATATACAATATACAATGCATCAATTGATCTCTTGGAGAGTATCACCTCTAGTCTCCAGTTCTTTCAGTAATCTCTCTCTATTTCTTTTACAAGTTAATGTATTAACATGTCTTTTCAATGCATCTCTACGAGCAAAACCTTTATGACATAATGGACAAATATTTGGTGGTACTTTAAGATGAATCTTTTCATGTCTTTTCAAATCTGATGATCTCTTAAATGTTATACCACAATTACCACATTTAAAGTTTCTAACTTCATCATCATTATGCGGTTTTGTTTTAGTAGTAGTAGTAGTATCAGTATTAGTAGTATTAGTATTAGTATTAGTATTAGTTATTGAATTATTTCGTTTATCTCCAGTACCAGACTTTTGATAAATTTTATTAACTTTTGATGAAATTGTTATTGGAGGTTGTTTGATATTAATTGAAACATTATCAATTTCACTTTCATAATTCTGATTATCTTCATTTTCTTCCATATCTGATTCATCAATTTCTCCCTCTTCATCATCATCTTCTGAGTAATACTCTTCATTATTATCATAATCATCATCATGATTGATATCTGTATGTTCATCATAATGTTGTTTGTGTCTTTGCTGTAATAATAAATTAGAGGATAGATTTTGTACAGATAATTGATTTTGATTTTGATTATTAACGAAATCATTTGCAGTTTTAAAAATATCTAATGAGAATTGTGGGAAATCTAAATTATTTGGAGTATGTTTCAAAGGATTTTCAGTAAATGGAGGTATAATTGAATTAGTTGGAGAACTTTGAATTAAATCATTCGGGTATAAATCATCAGTTGATAATAATGACATTTTTGATTGTAAATCATTATTATTATTATTATTATTGTTGTTGTTGTTGTTTGAAATTATATTCACGTTTGGTGAATCAATAGGACTTTCAATTGATTTCATATATTCCATTGAAATTGGTAATCCACCATGTGGAGAATTTGAGTATTGTAACCTATTTAAAATATCTCTAATTGTTGGATCAACTTTACTCTCATTTAATTTAATAACTTCATTTGCAGCTTTAAGAAATGCTAAATCTTCATCAGTTATATTTGATGAATTATTTAATTGATTTGTTAATGATAAATTATTATTTAATTCAGGTTTTTGAGAATTTAATATCCTAAATAATTCCTTTTGTTTTGATGTAGTTGTACCATTATTATATCGTATATTATCATCATTATTATTATTATTATCATTGTGGTTATTATGATTATGATTATTATTATGATTATTATTATTATCGTTATTATAGTTATTATTAAACTCTATATTACCAAACGACATGTCCCCTATGGTATCCTATTATACTGTGTTATATGATAATTAATAATAATGTACTAAAACAAACAACAGGCAATGGATTAAACATGAAGATTCAATGTATTATAAATATTACAATTAATGAAGTATTGGGTACTTCAATAAGGTATATATTCTAGTAAAAATAATAATAATACAAATAGGAAATAGAAATACAGAAGAAGAACCACAGTTTTGCAACTTACTGGGTGTTGATGGCTCAAACTTAAAAAAAAAAATTTTTCGTATTCACATTAAAGAGTGTATTATATATATAGTCTCTTCAAACAATAAAAGTTTATTCTTATTTTTTGATTATTATTAATTTGTATTAACTTGATATTATAATAGAGTTTCCAGTCCTTTCTATTGTGATATATTGATAATACAGTTTTATAGATTGTAATTATGATAATTAATGGGATTATTTTAATAAATTTATAATTTATTTTAATTATTATTTTTGCGTCGTGACACGTGACTAGAGTGGAGCCACAGTTTTATATGTATTATTACGTAATATATTTTAACTTATTTTAACTATAAAATACTCTTTTAAATACTCTTTTCTAACATACTTTCTCTAGCTGGACCTGTACCAACCCATTGAATTGGTACTTGTAAATAATCTTCAATAAATTTAAGATAAATTTTCGCATTTTCAGGTAATTCTTCATATTTTGTAATTTGTGTAATATCTTGTTCCCAACCTTGGAAAGTTTTATAAACAACTTCAACATTACCTAAAACATTTAAACATTCAGGGAATGATTTTAAAATTTCACCATTATACTTATAATCAACTGCAATTTTAATTTCTTTAAAAGTATCCAAAACATCTAATTTTGTAATATTTAATGATGTATAACCATTAATCCATGTAGAATATTTTAAAACAACTAAATCTAACCAACCACATCTTCTCTTTCTACCCGTCGTAACACCAACTTCAAATCCAATATCTTGTAATTTTTCACCAATTTCATTTAATTGTTCAGATGGGAATGGACCTTCACCAACTCTTGTTGTATAAGCCTTAACAACACCATAAATATTATTAATTGATTTTGGTGGAATACCTAAACCTGTTAAAACACCTCCAATACCTGTATTTGATGATGTAACATATGGATAAGTACCGAAATCTAAATCTAACATTAAAGCATTTGCACCTTCAACTAAAATTTTTTTATTTTCCTTTAATGCTTTATGCATAAATTCAACTGAATCAACAACGAATGGTGAGATTTTTTCTTTAAGAATTTTATATCTATTTAATTCATCTTCAATATTATAATCAAATTCACCATATCTTTTTTGTCTTGTTGCAAATAATCTTCTCAATTTAGTTTCAAATTCTTCCCAAGCTCCAGGTTCATTACTAACTAAATGATGAACTCTAATACCTGATCTTGAAGCTTTTGTTGAATAAGTTGGTCCAATACCTTTTCCTGTTGTACCAATTGATTTTTTATTACCTGATAATTCAGCTTCTCTTAATTTATCAACTCTTTGATGGAAATCAAAAACTAAATGAGCTCTTGATGAAAGGAATAATCTATCACGACATTTTAAACCTTGATTTTCAATTTTTTCTAATTCATCGAAAAATGATGGTATATGAACAACGACACCTGAACCAACTAAATTAAGACAATTTGGATTAACTAAACCTGATGGTAACATATGAAAATCATATTTTGTTTTACCAACAACGATTGTATGACCTGCATTATTACCACCTTGACATCTGGCACAAACTTCAATATTATCACAAAGTAAATCAACTAATTTACCCTTACCTTCATCACCCCATTGAGAACCTAAAACAACATCTGCCATTTTATCTCTTTATTTATGTACTATTTATATAATTATGAACGCGTTAGTTGCACGTTAAACCATATAAAGATGTAAGGAAAAAAAGGTATACTCCTTATTAAAAGAACAACATAACATGGGAAATCAATTGATTTTATACTATTGTCTATCGGAATAGATAATAATTATACGCGGATAGAGTGGGGGTCAAGTCATTGGGTTAATTAATTAAATTACTTTATCAGTGTATCTTAGGCTGTTTGTTATGTGTGTTATGCGTGTTATGTGTGTTAGGAATGAATGACTATATATAACTTATTCTTATTGTCATCGGATGACTGTGTAGTTTGTTTTGTAGTATTTACTCCATTATAAAGAGAGAAATGTTTATATATTAACTGTAGTATAATATACTATGAAAATTAAAGTTTGACTTCTTCAATTAGGTAATCATCTTTCCGGTAACTATTGATTGAGTTATGAACGTTTTTAGTTTGAAATTTGCGTTTTTTGACAAAGTCCTGTAAGATGGTCATTAACCTTGAGCACTTTGGACATGACTCATTGTAATCCCCTCTCTTGGTTGTACTGGAAACTTTACAAATATATTGTTTACCGATTTTGTAATATTTGAAAAAAGTTTGCTGAAATTAGTGATTTTTTTTATCCTATTTTTGGGCACTTTGTTTTTGATTTTTGAAAAATTGGGATTAAAATCTTAAAATGTCTCTCTGTAGGACCACAATATCTTTTTTTCTCTTTCCAATGGTACCATTGGTTTGTTTGTAGCTACTCTGTGGGAAGCCAGAAATTGCCACACAATTTTAGTTAAATTACTATGTAAAAGCTATGTAAACCCTACAACAAAAAGTGTGTCGTGATTTTGATGAAAAAAATGCTTTTTTCAAGAGAAAATGATCGAGATTATTACGTAATACAATCATAATTATGATTATAACTAAGGATTCTTAAGGGAAGTTATTTTAATCCCTACTTATAATATATTTTTTAGCGATTTAAGAAAATTTTCTGAAAACCTAAGTCTTCGGTTTCCCCCTCACCAATATCTCATAAATATCACATTTGTAGCCGCGCTCTTTCTCTATCCAATCATGTACTTAGTTTTTGATTCCAGTAAGTATTGATGGAGTTATGAACGTTTTTATTTTAAAATTTGCGTTTTTTGACAAAGTCCTGTAAGATGGACATTAACCTTGAGCACTTCGGACATGGCTCATTGTAATCTCCTCTCTTGGTTGTACCGGAAACTTTACCGTTATATTGTCTACCAATAGTACAGTATTTGAAAAAAGTTTGATGAAGTTAGTGATTTTTTTTGTGCTATTTTTGGAGAGTTATTTTTGATTTTTTAAAAATTGGGATTTAAATCTTAAAATGTCTCTCTGTAGGACCACAATAACTCTTTTTCTCTTTCCAATGGTACCATTGGTTTGTTTGTAGCTATTCTGTGGAAAGCCAAATATTGCCACACAATTTCAGCTAAATTACTATGTAAAAGCTATGTTGAGCCTACAACAAATAGTGTGTCGTGATTTTTATCAAAAAAATGCTATTTTTCTAAAAAATATTACGTAACATTATAAAAGGTTATAATTATAAGTAGGGATTCAAATTTCCCAACGGGAAATAATTGTCTACACGCTGAGGAGGATTAATATTATATATATATATTTAATTAATCATAACACATTTCAATTCATAAACGATATACATAAAAGACAAATAAAAATATATAAAAATAATAACTAACTAACTAACTAACTAACTAACTAACTAATTGAATAATTTGAATTTAATCTAATTTACAATTTTGAAGATATTTCACCATTAAGTAAATGAAGAGCAGCAAAATCAATTACTTTAACATTTCTTTCAACAACCCAAGTTTGAAAATTAACAATTGATCCATTCTTCCAAGCAACAATTTTTAAAGTTTCACCAGGATAAACAAAACTTGTAAATCTAACTTTAATTTCATCAAACATACCATAATGATCAATTAATGCCTTAGCTGAAATACCAAAAAAGCAAAGACCATGTAAAATCGGTTTAATAAAATTACCACCTTTGGCAAACATTGGATCAATATGTAATGGATTAAAATCACCATTTAATCTATATAAAGCAGCCAAATCATTATCAGTTTTAAATTCAAATTGAAAATCAGGATTATTTAATTGATTTTGTGAAACTTCAAAATCTTTTAAATAAAAATTACTTATACCTGATTTATTATCATTATAATTTTCATTTTTACCACTGATTGTTTGACTATCTCTAATAAAATATGATCCAATGTTTGTAAATAATAAATTACCATTTGATGTGAAAGTTTTATAACCATATCTTAAAAGTACATTTTTCTTACCTTTATTATTTTTATTAATTGCTTGTATTGGGAAAGATTTTGTCTTTAAACTATCACTTATTGGTATTGGGAATTTATTAATTTTTAAATAATGTTCACCATGTAATAATTTCATTGGATTAAAATTTTCAAGTATATCATTAAATTGCATAATTCCACCTTCTTGATTCAAAAATGGTATAACACCAAATGTTGGTAATACTTGGAAATTTTTATCACCTTCAAAAACATATTTTAATTCATTGCTATTTGCACCAATTGATAAATTATAAAGAATTACTTGATGATGATCATATGAATAAGTATCATCTTCAGTATCTTTATCTGATGCTTTTGCTTTTTTACTCTTTTGACCAATTGTTTGAGTAACAGTTTGTAAAATTGCCATTGATGATTGTTCAGCAGTTTTTAAAGTTATAGGTTTGGAGAAATCACAAACTTCATCCCAATTATCTTGAACAAATTCAGGTTTAATATGATCATCATGAGAAACTGCACCTTTTGCTCTTTGCCATCTTGTATTACCAATCCAACCTGCACCAACCTCAAATAATTCACCTGTTAAACCATTCAATTCTTCTGAACATAATAATAAAACCATTGGACTAACTTGTGATGGAGAAAATTTATTCATTTCATCCTTTTTAAAAATAGTTCTAGTCATTGCAGTTTCTGCATGTGGTGCAATTACATTACATTTAATACCAACTTTTTTACCTTCAATTGCTAAAGATTTTGTAAATGCTAAAATACCTGCCTTTGCAGATGCATAATTAGCTTGACCAAAATTACCATAAATACCTGAAGTTGAAGTTGTATTAATAATATAACCTGATTTTTTTGAGGTGAAAATTGGCCAAACTAATTTACAAAGTCTAAAAGTAGCCAATACATGAATTTTAATAACTTGATCCCAATCATCTTGTGACATTTTAATAAATGAACGATCTTTTAAAATACCTGCATTATTAATTAATATATCAACTGTACCAAAATTATCAATTGCAGTTTTAACAATATCATCAGCTTGTGAATAAACATCATGTTTTGAAGCAACTGCCTTACCACCATTTTCATTAATTAAATTAACAACAGTGAAAGGATCATTAAAATCATTAACGACAACTTTAGCACCATATTTAGCAAATAATAAAGCATGAGATTTACCTAAACCATTACCAGCCCCAGTTATAATTACAACTTTATCTTTAATTGATTTTAAATTTGGTAATTTTGACTTAATTTTAGGTAAGTTACTTGTAATTTCCCAAACTTTATTATAATCTTTTAACATAATTGGATAATCTGTACCTTTTCCATTAAAATTAAGAATTTGATTAAAATTTTCTAAAATTAGTTCAGGAGTTAAATTATCATCACTTGGATTAAGGTATAAACCATTGCTTCTTTGCCATTTAATTTGAGCAAATAAACCTGCTGCAACTTCATAAATTGAGCCATTTGAAGGGCATTCATTTGATGATAAGAATAATACGAGTGGAGCAATTTTTTCAGGTGATAATTTATCCAAGATATGTGAAGGTAAAACTTTTTCAGTCATTCTTGATTTAGCCAATAATGAAATAATATTAGTTTTAATATTATACTTATAACCTTCCTTAGCTAAAGTTTCACCAAAGCCAACTAAAGCTAATTTTGCGCAAGAATAATTAGTTTGACCAAAATTACCATATAAACCAGCAGGTGAAGCAGTCATTATAATTCTACCAAATTTTTTCTCTTTAAATATTGACCAACATAATTTAGTTAATTTAAATGCACCATTAAGATGAACATTTAAAACATCAATAAATTGATTTTCATTCATATTTTTAAAACTTGAATCTTTTAAAATACCTGCATTATTAATTAATATATCAACAGTACCATAATTATCTAAAGCAGTTTTCAAAATACCTTCAGGATTAGTAACTAAATTATCATAATTAGCAACAGCTTTACCACCATTTTTGATAATTTCATTTACAACTAAATCGGCCGCTTTATTTGAATTACCTGAACCATTTAAACTACCACCTAAATCATTTACAATAACTAAAGCACCACGTTTTGCAAATTCTAGTGCATAAACTTTACCTAAACCACCACCTGCACCTGTGATGATTACAACTTTATCTTTCAATGAAATCATTTTTACTAAATGAGAAGGAATAGTAAATAGATAGATATTTAAAACCATAAATTAATAAAAGAGGATAAATGTTGTTTCTTTTATAAACAATTCACTGGGCATAGATATAGCATAAATAGCATTATACATATAGATGATAGATCGATGATATAAAAATCACGGAGTAATGAATACCCCACAATAGATTTTACACCGAGATAAACCTGTCAAAATAAAGAATAATTTTTTTCACTGTGGAGTAAATTAGTATGGGGAAAGGTGTGTGTGGCTGGTAAATGCAAAAAAAATCTATCTTAATGTGGCTGGTGTGTTGCTTATGTAATAATCACGTGATATTCAAATAAATTTTTTTTTTATTTAAAAGAAGTCCGCGGAATATACACCCCCCCCCCCCAAAGACTAACCCCGGTACCGGAATTAAACGGCTGGAACTAACATTTTAGACTCCGAGTGAAATTTAATTTAAATGGTGGTAATATAATGGAATTATTCCATAAGGTATATATAATTGGTATAATTTATTACTTCATCTTCCTTTAATAACTAATAAATATGACAGTTTTTACAACAATAATATCACCAAATGATTGTCATGATGATAGATTTTTAAATCCTAATAAAATTTCTCCAAATATTGAATATCAATTACCTCCATTTACATTTTTATCAATTTATCATATTCAAAAATATTTAAATGATATTTTATCAATACCTTATAAAATTCATTCAAATTCATCTTTATCTTTAATAATCTCAAATACTTCTTTAAAAGGTTATAAAAATTCTAAAACTTTAAATAATAATTTTGATATTTTATTAGAAAATTCGAAATTATTTAGAATTGATTTAGATTTTACTCAATTTAAATTTAATTCAGGTATTGTAACTAGAATTTTTTCATTAATTAATCATTTACAGAAAAAGTTCCAATATAATTTATTCTTAAGTTTAACTTTACCAATTAATAAAAATTACCTTTTGGATGATGAATTTTTATCCCTAATAGTTAGATTTAATAATGAATTTATTAATATTAATATGATTAATTTATTAATAACTAAAGATAGTAAATTGAAAAATTTAAATTGGTTTGAAATTTTTCAAAAAACTTATTTAAATATAAGTTTACAATTGAAAAATTTAGATTATAAAGATGAAATTTTCATTGGTAATATTGAAAAATATTTAGGTTTCGTATTTGATGGTGATATAATACCTTCAATTGATAGTGATAATAATCAATTATCTTTAGCATATAATGTTAAAAATAGTGTAAGACAACATGTAATTCATGGTGAAAGGAAAAATATGAATGAATTAGAATTTTTAAAAATTTGGAATTATTTAAATAATTGGAAAATTAAACAATTTAAGATTAAATGTTATTTAAATAATTGTTCAAATATTAATAAACTAATAAATAAACTGTCTTCACAACTAAATAATAATGAAAAATTATTATTACCAAAAGATTTCTTAATTGAATTAGCAAATGAAATGAAAACTTATGATCATAATAATGATTCAGATTCTTTATCTTCTATTGATCAATTAAGTGTAATTGAACCTAAAACTCCTCCACCTTATGATAAAGCAATTGAAGATAAAATAACAGAAAATGAATATTTCTTGAATAAACTGATTAAATTGCCAAGTTATTATAGTACTCATTAATTATTCCATTATAATACATTTTTTCACTATCAGTGAATTCCTTATATACCCCACAATTATTCCCAATACATTCATTTGCACACCAAATATATTGATTACATAATGAGGTTTTAAACATACCAATTTCATTCATTTTATCACCAATATTATAATTATATTTTGGTGGTATAATATATGATTCAATTTCTATATTTGATTTATAATATTCCTTTAATTTATTTGAATTAATACTCCAAAATTTACTCTCTTCTTCATAATCAATGTTATCTAATTTAGGACAATTTTTGATACCTGAATTAATCCAAATTAATTCACCAGTCTCTGAAGAGATATGTGCAGGATGTGCAGAACATATCATATTTTTCCCTTCTTCATTTTCATTTACTGTACCAATAGTTGCAGTCCAATTTTCATCAAAATAAAATTCATTACTATCATAACCTGATAAAATCATTGATAACCAAAACATTTCCTTATCACCATAACTTGCAATTAATGTTGATCTAAAGAGTGGTAAGAATAAAATTAATTTAATTGAATCCCAATATTTAATTCTATCAACTGCTAAAAATCCTGATTCCATATAATGGAAATATCTATTCTTTACATATTCAGATTCCCAAAAATTTTCTAATTTATTAGGTGAAACATTTTTAATAAACTTTAAAAATTCTTCACTCATATGATAATTTAAGTTCCTATCTTTATAAAATAATGTCCCATGATCATTAAATTTTTTCGAATTAATTAAAATATTTTCAGGTGATTGAAATAAAACTGTATCAGTATCTAAAATAATTGAAATTTGGAAACTATTGAAAACATAAGCTAAAAGTTTATTAAAATAACCACGAAATTCATTAGAATATTCAATTGATAAATATTTTGAAACATTAATAAATTCCAAATTCATCCTACTACCGTAAATTTTATTGATTTTATTGATATTATCATCTAATAATTCATCATCTCTGTATATTATCTGTACTGGTAATTTAGATTTAACTATTTGAAGATTATTTAATAATAAAATACATTCATCAACATTATCATCAAAAACAGTTATAACTATCCCTGTGCCTTTGATTGAAGATTTAAAAGTTTCCCAATGAAAATTGTTTGATAAAAACGGGTAAAAAATATTATCGTAGTTATTATTAGGACATGAATTATATTTAATTATATTTTTTAAACAATTAGTCATTGTAGGATTTAAATGAGTGAATTGAGAATCTTTAAATGGTTGAAATTTTTCCAAATTATTAAACGTACATGATGGTGATATTGATGAGGAGAGTTTAAATGTGAATATTATTAATGTGAACAGTATTATAATGAAAGTTATATGTGATCGTCTCATGTTGATCTGTGAAAAAAATTTCATTTGATATTAAATATATTTGTACAATGTTGCTATGTTGTTATTTTTTCAAGGTTATTAACATCGAAACTATACGCTGTTATGATAATTACTTTGATATACCTACTAATATAGCTTAAATCCCTTTATTACGGCTCATATATATACTATCAGTTGATTCAAGAAGAAGCAGCTGATAGTAAATCAGCGAAATAAATTTTGAATCAGAAAATTGACGTAACCATGTCAGAAGTTGATCGATCTTGCTACCAGTTAGTTAAGTTGCTATATATATATAATGTAGTTATTGAAACATTTTTAAAATATTAGAGGTATAAAAAGATTACAATAATTTACAGAATTACACAAGATCTACTAGATTTCTTTGATGAATTTGAATAAGAATTATCATTATAAGGACTATTATTATTATTATTTTTATTATTCTTTGATTTTGATTTTGTTATTGGTTTTGTTATTGAAGATAAAGAAACATTACGTTTATGAGATTTTTTATCATTTAAAATTGAATTTCTCTTATTTTGATTCAAGTTATTAGATTGTTGAAAATGTTGTTGTTGTAATTGTTGTTGATTAATTTCAACAATATTTTCGAAAACTTTATCAAATAATTCATTAACATTTTCCATTGTAATACTTGCACAAGTTATATGAGCAACAGCACCAATATTTTTAGCAATTGCATTAGCTCTCATTGAATCAACTTTATGAATTTTATCACTTTTCAAACCAGTAAGTATAATTAAAGCATTTGGTGCATAAGTCATTGATTCAGGAGCCCAAACTTCATTAATATTTTCTAATGATTCAGGTGCATCTAATGAATAAGCAATTATAATTATATTTGCATCACTATAAGATAATCTTCGCAGTCGTTCATATTCTTCTTGACCTGCAGTATCCCATAAATCAGCAGCTAAAGTAATTTGACCATTTGTTACAATTGCTCTTTGATTTTCGAAAATTGTTGGTTCATAAGTTGTAGGGAATTTACCTTGAACATATGAAGCTAAAAGAGAAGTTTTACCACAACCTGAATCTCCCACCACTACTATTTTACAAGGAGTAGCATCGAATGCGGTATTCGTTGTCTCCACTAGATGGAACTGCATTACTATATGAAAAGAAAGAGATATATACAATGTTTACATCAATGTATTAAATAATATAATATAATATAATATAATATATTACCCTATTAATAGTAGTATATACTATACTAAGAGTTACCCGCTATACTAAGTAGTTCGCGCTTAATAATATATTATACACACTGTTTACAATATTAATATTATAGTATAAAGGGAGGTCGCTGCTGTATTTTATAGAGGGGGGCGATAACTTAACTGTTTTGTTTATTTTGGTTTGTTTTTATTATAGTGATTTTATTATACAACACACAATTATGCCAGCAAAGAGAGAACCAAAGATGAAAGATGGAAAAGAAGTTAAGGAGAGAAAGAAGAAAGATCCTAATGCACCAAAGAGAGCATTATCTGCTTATATGTTCTTTGCAAATGCTGAAAGAGATAAAGTTAGAGCTGATAATCCAGGTATTCAATTTGGTCAAATTGGTAAATTATTAGGTGAAAAATGGAAATCAATGGATGCTGAAATGAGAGAACCTCATGAAGCAAAGGCTGAAGCTGATAAAAAACGTTATGAAATGGAAAAAATTGCTTATTTAAAAAAGAAAGAAACTGAATATCAACAACAACAAAAGGGTGGTGAATATTATGATGATGAATAAATTTATCAGTAAATTTTAGATTGTTTTTATTTAAGTGTTTATTTTAGTTTTTTGTATACTATAGGCAATTGATCATTGTATATTTAATATTAATATTAATATTAATATATCAATGATTGATTGATTTATTTACTGTAGGATTATATATATTTTATAATAATAATAATTATAATTATTGTATCTTGTATCGTATTAATAGCAAATTGAAAAAAAAAACAAAACAAAACAAACTAATTTGACGAGCCTCAATTTACATGCACTTGTTTCATTCATTCAATTGGTATATTATATATAAGGTAATTATATAAACACTTTATTCAATATTTACTACATATATACACACACTATCTTATACTGACACACTCTCATCTACATTAACTACTTTACTACACCCACTCCCAATACATATAACACTTTCATTAATTAATAAAGTGCCCTCAGCAGCTAACACTATACTATGAAAACGCGTAAATTTTTAACTTTACCACATTTTCTATGTTGTGTTTGAATATCTCTCTATGCAATTGATAGTTCTATCACTGAATAGTGTGGTTATTAATGGAATTGATGTGTATGTAATAAATCTTAAGTGCTTGGAACTACTTAAATTAGTAATTTTAGTGGTTTTCATATTATAATACATGTTACTTTGTACTTAAATCAATAAAAGTAATACTATGTTGAGCCTCCAAAAAAGTGAAAATTATCATTGAAAGAAAATTTAACTATCAACATAGGAATATTATCTTTTATATGAACTTAAGTAAAGTAGATATTTACATAAAACACATAAAAACACTTTTTTCAATCATATTTATAACTAACAATGTACATTAGAATCTTCAATACTTTATAAACTTTATAAAACTATTTAATTTAATCCTTTTTTTGTAAAACAACAACACTTTCAACATGATGAGTTTGTGGGAAAAAATCAAATCCTGTAATTGTCTCAATTTCATATTTACTACCATTAATTGTTTTATTAATGAAAAATTTAACATCACGAGCTTGTGAATGAACATTACAACTAACATAAACAATCTTACTTGGTTCAAATTCACTTAATTGATTTAAAAATAATTCATCACAACCTTTACGTGGTGGATCAAGTATAACACCTGTTTCATTTCCTGGGAAATCCATTTTTTCAAATAATTTCTCTGCTTTACCCCAAACAAATGAACATTTATCCTCTGTTAATCCATTTAATTCTGCATTCTTCTTAGCAAATCCAACTGCTCTTTCACTAATTTCAACACCAATAACTTTTTCAACTGATCCTGTACTTGCAATTGCAACTGTAAATAATCCTGATCCACAATATGCATCAACTAACCATTTAATATTACCTAATTTTTCACTAACAAATGAAATAACTTTTGGTAAAATTGATCTATTATTTTGGAAAAATTCATTTGCAACAAATTTAAATTTAACAGTTCGACCTAATCCTGTATCGACTTCCTCAGTTATAATTGCTTGCGGATCAGTTACACATCCTTTACCAAAATCTTCTCTTAATAAAATTGTTGAACCTTTTTTACTTCTTTCACCATTTTTCCAAGATTTCTCTAATTTCTCTCTTTCAACAATTAATCCATCTCTAACACTTTGTGTTCCAATAACACAATCTTCAATATCTAAAACATCACCAAAATATGGTCTAATTGAACGTTCACGCATACCTTTCCATTCTTCACTAACATTTGCTTCCTCTTTTAACCAAGCTCCTTTACCCTTCCATCCAAATCCAAGTCTTGGAATACCTAATCCTTCACTCCCACTTCTTGGTACATCATAATGTGGTGTTAATTTTGTACGATATCCATATTGTAATGGACTTGCAACAGTATTTTGAACTTTACCCTTCCAATTAACTTCATCTTTACAAAAATGTTCATATGCAATTTCAACAACTTCCCTCTTAATTTCAAGTTGTTTCTCATATTCAACTGGTTGATATTGACATCCACTACAAATTCCAAAATATGCACATTTAACATCTCCACCTTTACGTAAATCTGACATTTCAACAAATTTTAAAATTTCGGCATCAACATAAAATTTATTTGTATGATAAACTCTAACATTAACAACATCACCAGGGAATGCAAAGGGGACTGTTGCAATTTGAATTTTTGGCATCTTAGATTCCTCTACTGTCCTACGATATGGTCTCTTCCTTGAAATTTTCTTTTGAAATTTCTTGTCTTTAATTGCACCTTCTTCACCTTTTTTCTTTTCTTCTTCCTTTTTTTCTTCACCTGATTTTTTTTCATCTTCTTTCTTTTCAAAATCTGCTTCTCTAATCATTTCTCTCTCATTTGCAGCTTCTTGACATTCTAAAATAGTTGCAAAACTTGGTGCACGTATAATTGCTAAACCATCACCCTTCGCACTCATTTCTAGAATCTTAACATTTTTAACAATACGTGAATTAAATGCATCTAAAACACCTGCATCATTAATTATATCCCTAACAGGATTTTCAACATCTTTAATTGTAATTTCACCATTATCTTCTTTATTAAAATTTTCACCTAATAATTCTTCAATTTCTAATTTATGTGTCTCTAATAATTTAGGTATTTCAAATGATTGTAAAACACCAATTGGACTTGTCTCTTCAATTTTTTCACGAGGTGGTTTCCTATGTGGTGCTCTTTTACGTGTAATATTATTTAATTCTCTTAATTGTTGTAATTTACTTGCATTCCATTCAACTCTCTCCTCAACTTGAATATATTTAGTCTTATTAACTACTTGGGTCATTAATGAACGAGCTAACCTTTGCATCAATTAATAAATCGAAAACTATTTTTAAACAAAATTAAATCAATATATACTTTTTTTGAAAACTTTCAGTGTCAAAAAAATATTTTTTAAAGATTCCAAAATTATTACATTATTCAATTCTCCCATTCGCTATTAAAAAATTTTTTTTTATCAAAAAATGCACAATATTAGGTAAGATTAATAATGTACACGCCGCATCTTGTTATCTACAAGCATTTACTATATATATCAGTTACAATATATGATACGATATTACATTAATATAATTGCATTATTCCTTAAAATTTATGTAAAATATATCAGGTTAAACCTTTTATTCTAAACACCGTTTTGATTGTATTTTACATTTTTGAAAACAATTTGAAAAATCTCTTAATTCCATTCACCTTGTCCATTTTGATAATAACCATTCGGTCCATTAGGAAATTGTGAATAGTTACCGTTATTACCACTAAATCCATTGAATTGTGCATAATTACCATTAGCATTTGCATTTGTATTATTATAATCTGGTGTATAGCCATAAGTATTTGTAGCATATGGACTTTGACCTCCCTTACCCTTAGAATTATTACCATTATTTGATCCATAATTTGCATTTTGTCCATATTGACTGTAAATTTTATTTGGGAAACCAAATTGTCCTTGTGATTGTTGACCTTGAGTTGGAGCTGCAGTTTGTGCTTGTGCTGATGTTTGCGCTTGTGTTTGAGCAGAGGTTTGAGATTGTTGCTGTTGAGATTGTTGACCTGGTTGACCTGGTTGACCTGATTGTTGTTGACCTTGTTGACCTTGTTGACCTGGTTGTTGTGGCTGACCTGCATTTTGACCTTGAGTTGATGATTGTGATGGAATTCCTTGTCCTTGTGGAACTTGTCCTTGATTTGGATAACCAACGTAACCAGTTTGTGGTTGAATATAATAATAATATGGTGATGGTTGATAATATTGTGGCATACCATACATTGGTGACATATTATTCATTGCAGCCATTGGATTACTCATATTTGGTAAAATATTACTATTAACTGGTGATGCAACATTCATTTCATTACCAACACCTGGAATACCATTCATACCATAAGGATTTTGTGCCATTGGATCCATAAATTGTTGTGTATACATAAATTGATTTTGTGCTTGAATTTGTGCTGCTTGTGCTTGTGCAATTTGTGTTGGATCATATGGGGTTTGAGGATTTCTTAAATAATTATTAATATCAAGATTATTATAATTATTTTCATAGAATTTTTGAGTTTGTACTTGTTGTTGAGTTTGAGCTGGAATCTGTGCTTGTTGTTGAGATTGAACTGGTGCTTGTGACTGAACTGGTGCTTGTGATTGAACCGGTGCTTGAGTTTGTGCTACTGGTTGTTCAATTGAAACATTCTTTAAATCATTTGAAATTTGTTCAATTTCCTTTTCTTCAACTTCCTTTGATTCTTCAGGTTCAACAATTTCTTCAGCAATTTCTTCTGCAACTTCTTCAATAATTTCTTCAACGATTTCTTCAACTGCTTCAGCTTGTTCAACTGCTTGTTCAACTGCTTCTTCAATAATTTCTTCAACTGCTTCTACAATTTCTTCAATTTCTTCTTCCTTTAATTCTTCCTTTGATTCTTCTTCTTCCTTAATTTCTTCCTTTTTAACAACTTTAGCAGGTTTTAATCTAGCTGCCCAAGTTAATGGAGCATTTGGAGTAGTTGAAGATTCTTTAACTTCATCAATTATTGGTTCTTTAACATTTGAATTTTCGATAACTGGTTTAGTTTCAATTTCTTTTACAACATCAACATCACCGTTATTTTCATTTTGTTCAATTTCACCATTAACATCATTTTGTTCATATACATCATTTGATGAATTTTTCTTTAATTTACTTGCCCATGAATTACCAGAACCAGAACCAGATCCTGCACTTGTAGATGTATTAGCGGTACCACTTGATACATTTCTTTTATTAATATTAGTATTAGTAGTATTGGTATTGTTGTTAAAAGTTTGAGAAGATTTTGGTTTATTAAATCTTGGATTCTTATTTGAATTTGAAATATGAGAAT
The DNA here is from genome assembly GCA_030579415.1 of Pichia eremophila. NCBI lineage: Eukaryota > Fungi > Ascomycota > Pichiomycetes > Pichiales > Pichiaceae > Pichia > Pichia eremophila. The sequence goes on along the minus strand of JAKTQW010000210.1, from coordinate 31,935 downwards.
TTCTTTTATTTTGTTGACTAAATGAATTATTAGATTGATATTGTGATGAATTATTATCATCCCAATGAGATGAATGACGCGATGAAGTTGATGAAGAAGAAGTTATATGTGTTGAATTATGTGTTGAATTATTATTAATACTGTTATTATCTTTACTGTTATTATTATTTGATTGAATTGATTCATCATCATGTTCTTGTAATTTTTTCTTTTCATCCTTTTTATTACTAACTTGATCCCATTTTTGAATTTTTCCACTAAAAATTCCTTCTAAAATATCTTGTACATCTAAATCAACAATTTCATCTTTGATTGTCATAAAATCTTGATATGACCAATCAGGGAAAATATCAGTTAATGTATCAATTTTAACCTTTAATTCATTGACATTAGTTGTATTATTAGATAATGATGATGTGTTATTTGATGTATTGTTGTTAAATCTTTTAGAGTTGTTTCTAAATTTCCCATTAGAGGAAGATTTTTTCGTTTGATGTTCTACTGTATCAGTCATAGATAATATAATTTATATGTGTATTTGTGATAAAAAAATGGTATTTAATTGTCAATTTAAATTTATGTGGGATATATAAATAATTTTAATTTAATACGATATAGCTGAGACAGAGATGTTTTTTTTTTAAATTGGATTGTATCTACTAAAAGATAATATAAATCAAAAGAGTTAATTATAATTAAATGTAAAACCTGTAATCTAAGATAAAACCTCTCACAACCAAAAAAGTGGCAATTTGCGTCCAATTCAGTGGAATTCACTCACTGATTTTTTTTGAAATGGAAAAATTGCCACTCAAAAAAACTGGCTTTTTGGTGAGAGAGAATGGAGAAAATAAAAAATAAAGAAAATGACCATTTTTTTTAGCATTTTCAGCGTCGCTGAGTCGCTGCGTTGCTGCATGTTTGAAGTTTTGACATTTTATCTCCGATTAAAGAATTAAACGGTGTTGAGCCAAGATGAGGGATTATGGTGAAAAGATTTGTAGATCTTTTAGAGATCATCAAAAGATATATACATCTACTAATAATCTACTAAGGGTGTCCAAAGGCTAAAATTGTTTCATTTACTTTATTAGACACGTGTCAGGTAAGAATACAATAAGTTTGGTTAATATACCTTTGGGTAAAGCTATTCCCTATATTGGATTGGAATCAATGTTGGCAATATATGGAACGAAATGATGATATTTGGAAACATGTAACTGCAGGATATCCAAGATTTTACGTTAATCCAATATTAAGAAATTAATGAATAATATGATTGCAAAACATGCCAATAATGATTCATTATGAATCATGTTATATTTATCCTACTATGGAAATAGCTCTTGATTGGAAAGAATCTATTTTATCACATTATGATCAAAATGAAATAAATAATCCAATTATTGAAATTAATAATAATAATGAAATATATCGTGTTTCCCATCCATTGGAGATTGAATCAACTCTAAACAATATTGGGCTGAGGCAGGTCAAGCGATTTCATCACGTCAAACAGAGTCGTTTATGAATGATGGTAGTGGAGACAATTCTTCCTACTATATTAAAAATATTCTACTTGATAGGATTGCTGAAATGTATGGGTCACTCAACTACTAACAATGATGTTTATTTATATCCAACTGGAATGGAATCAGTTTATAATAGTTTCAAAGCTATTCAAAATTAGAGATGGTTTACCTGTTTGTTTTGGATTCCTATTTGTTGATATACTTTAAGAATTTCAAGAGATTTTTGTGAAGATGAATCAAATGAACATGCTATTTTCTTAGGTCTTGGAAATGAAATTTCATTAACCAATTTAGAAAATGATTTAATCAATGGATTAAAGATATCTTATCTTTATTGTGAATTCCCTTCAAATCCTTTATTAAAATGTAAAATTAAAGAATTAGGTGATAAATATAGTTCTATTGTCGTTGTCGATGATCCAATTGGTAATCCATTTAATATTGATGTTTTAGAATATTGTGATTTAATTGTTCATTAACTAAATTATCTCCGGTGGAGCAGATGTAATCGGTGGGATGATAATTTTGAATTTAAAGAGTAATAAATATTCTCAGAGATTTTGGAGAAAGAAATGCAATAATCAATAAGAATATTAGTGAATCTGTTAATAATTGTGATTTTTTCAAAAAACCTAACGGTGGATACAGTCGATTATTCTCTATTGTCTATAAAGATAAAAATAATTCAATTAGGTTTTATAATAATTTTAAATATGCAAAAGGTCCATCATTAGGAACAAATTTTACATTAATTTGTCCATTTGTTATGCTTGCACATTTTAATGAGTTAGTTAAAGTTGAAACTAAATAGGGTAATAAAAATTTAATTAGAATTAGTATTGGTATGGAAGACGTAAATGAATTATTAAATGAGTTTAATAGAGTTTTAAAAACTTTATAAAAAGAAGATGTACATTATATAGAACTTAGTCATAAATTGAATCATAATTTAATTTAATTTAATTTAATTGACCCTTAGTGTGGAAAACTTCAAGAGCTTCAGTAACTCTCTTTGACATTGTCTTTTCACCTTCTCTAACCCAAACTCTTGGATCGAAATATTTTTTATTTGGTTTATCTGCACCATCTGGATTACCAACCATTGATGAGATATAATCTTTTTTATTAAGAACATAATCTCTAATACCTGTTAAATAAGCATATTGAGTATCAGTATCTATATTAACTTTAACAACACCATTTGCAATACCAGTATTAAATTCTTCTTGACTTGAACCTGAACCACCATGGAAAACTAAATAAAGTGGATGTTTTGCATCAGTCTTTAATTGTTCCTTTGCATATTCTTGATGTTTACCTAATAATTCTGGTTGAAGTTTAACATTACCTGGTTTATAAACACCATGAACATTACCAAAAGCTGCAGCAATTGAGAAATTTGGTGAAATTGGTGATAAAGCTTTATAAACACTGAAAACAGTTTCAGAAGTTGTATATAATAAATCTTTATGAACATTTTCATTATTAACACCATCTTCTTCACCACCTGTGATACCAATTTCCATTTCTAACCATTGATTCATTTTTGACATTCTTGTAAAATATTTAACACAAGTTGCAATATTTTCGTCATCATTTTCTTCAGATAAATCTAACATATGAGATGAAAATAATGGTTCATTATGAATTTTAAAATATTCTTCATCAGCATTTAACATACCATCAAACCAAGGTAATAATTTTTTTGCACAATGATCAGTATGTAAAATAACTGGAATACCATAAGTTGGAGCAATTGATCTAATATAATGAGCAGCTGCAATAGAACCTGCAATTGAAGCTTTTTGACCATCATTTGAGACACCTTTACCTGCAAAATAAGCTGCACCACCATTTGAAGTTTGTAAAATAATTGGAGAATTTGCATCTCTTGCAGCTTCTAATGCTGCAACAACAGTTGATGATGAAGTAACATTAATTGCAGGAATTGCAAAACCTTTTTGATGTGCATAATCAAATAATTTCTTAACATCATCACCAACGATAACACCTGTCTTTCTTGAAAGGAAATCTAAAGTCATTTTTTAATAAGTTTATTTGTTTGAATATAAAGTTTTAATACTCAATTGAGTTGATTGAAGTATGAATTAATTTCAAAAGGATAAATTAACATCAAGTAATATATAGCACATCAATTATATAATTTGGGAATAGACACCTGTATTTATAACCAAATCAGCATAGAACAATTATTATCACCTTTTACACTATAAATTAATGGAAAAATCATGACATCCCGGGATTTCTCCTCCCGTTCCCGGGTTTATTTTATTTATTTCAATGATTTAATTATGACATAGTCGGGTCGGTCGCATTATTCCCATTTTTAATGATTAATATCATGATTATTTTTACATTTAAATTAATTAATATACCTTTCATTTGATGATGAATTTAGTTCATGTCAGAACATAGTGGTAAATTCGATGCAAATATTCAACAAATTGTAACAAAATTTAATGAAACTTTAGAATTATTAAGATTAAATGGTAGAAGTATTGAAGTTCAAGCTGTTGAAAGTATTCAAATTCAATCAAATACCCAAACAATTATTAGATTAATTTCTGAATTATTAGAATTAACTAAAAATTTAAAGGAAAAATGGATACTGGGTCAAGTTTATCCAATGGATGATGATTTATTAAAAGATCAAGAAAAGAGTGTTAAATTGTATAATGAAATAAATAATTTATTAGAACGTATTGTTCAGTAGTTCAAAGATTTGATTTAATAATAATTTTTTCATTTCATAATATAATATAGTATTCGTGCTGCTGGCTACTCGTATGTCTGATTCAAAATATAATAGATATTTATAGTATATAGTTATTTCTTAGATATATATATAAAAATAAGCTCTCTTAGTGAATTTTTTTAAATAATTGTCAGTGAATTTAACGTGGAAGCAGATATTTTTTCAACGTAAAAACGTCGATGTATTTACTTCACTAGCTCATCGATCATGAAGGATGGAAGATTCTATCTGATAATCTAGCAGTTGTTGTGACTCAATTAAAAATGGATCACCAATCTTTTGATATGAGGAATATTAGTGGTTACAGAGTGACCCTTTTTCTTTTAGGTTAAACACTCATTCCAATTACAGGATTGGCATTATTTTTATTATGTCATTATTTTTATGTTCATCTACAAATCACAACTCCAAGATAATATTAATAAAATTGAAATTGGACAAGACTCTACTTACATAAATGCTGCTATCAATGGTTTGATAAACTTTTTTGCAGATAATATGTCTATATTTTATATAGGTTACGCTGGTTTCTGTGCTTCTTCTTGGTTATTTTGGAATGAATATTTCAAGCGCATATATGTGGCAAGATTGAGTATGTAAAGTTGGTACAGGGATATTCATATTTTGCAAAAGTACAGAGATAAAAATTAATGGGTTTAGTTACATCCAAATGTTAATATTACTTATTCAGCGGTACAAGTTAATGTTAGTAAAGTAGAAAGTAAATTTATTGGGTACATTGTTAGGTTTGAAAGTCTGCTAGCCAGTGTCCACGATGGCCTTGAAGTATCATCATATACTAACATGGGTTACATCGTGGAAGATATCAATTGATACAGTAAAGTTTTACAATAATAATAATAAATTTTTCATTTCATAACATAATATATATAGGGGATTATAAATAAATATAAATAACATTTTAAAAGAACTAGCTTTTTCTTAACTTATAATAATACTTACTTATTTTTCAGTATCAACAACATATCTACCTAAAATTTTACCTTGTTCCATTAATTCATAAATTTTTGGTAATTCAGATAATCCAACAACTTTAATTGGTGATTTAACTAAACCTCTTGTAAAGAAATCTAATGCTTCAGCAGTATCTTCTCTATTACCAACATATGAACCTCTAATTTGAATTGATCTAACAACATGCTCAAAAACTGATGATTCACAAATTGCATGAGCAGGTAAACCAACAAGGACAACTTTACCTAAACTTCTAACATATTGAGTTGATTGAGAAATTGCAGCAGGTGAAACTGAAACATTAATAACACCATGTGGGCCACCATTAGTTGCATCTTGAATATCTTTAATAATATCTTTTGATTTTGTAAAATCAATGAAAACTTCACCACCTAAAGATTTCACAAATTCACCTTTTTCTGCACCACCATCAATACCTAAAACTCTTAAACCCATTGCTTTTGCATATTGAACAGCTAATGAACCTAAACCACCTGCAGCACCTGAAATTGCAACCCATTGACCTGGTCTTAACTCAGCAGTTTTTAAAGCTTTATAAACAGTTATACCTGCACATAAAATTGGTGCAACTTGAGCTAAATCTGAACCTTTTGGAATATGAGCAGCTTGAATTGCATCTGCTGTAGCATATTGTTGGAAAGAACCATCATGAGTATAACCTGATAAATCAGCTTGAGGACAATTTGGTTCTGCACCTTGTTGACAAAATTCACAACCCATACAAGAACCATTTAACCATTTAATACCTGCATAATCACCAATTTCAAAATTTGTAACATTAGCACCTTTTGCAACAACAATACCTGCACCTTCATGACCACCAACTAAAGGTAATTTAGTTGCTAAAGGCCAATCACCTTTCCAAGCATGTAAATCAGTATGACAAACACCAGAATATTTAACATTAATTAAAATTTCATTTGGTTTTGGTTTTGGAACTGGAATATCTTTATAATGTAATTCACCACCATTTTCATAAAAGATAACACCTTTTTGAGTTTTTGGAATTGTTGGAGCAGCAGTTGCTAAATTTCTTAACCAAATTTGACGATTTGAAGCTAATGAACGAGTTGTTGAAGTAATTGATTTTGAGAACATAATATTGAATTGTAATTTTTTTAAATTATATTTTCGATGATAAAAGAGAAGACAAATAATAAGATTAAATAAGGTTAACTAATATATATACATTATTAATTAAATTAAATAAATAGTGGAAAAATCCATGCCCTTTTATAGAGTTAGCATGAAAAGCAAGATATGATGATTAATTATGAAAAATAAAAATAATGAAAGACATTAAATGAACACCCCCCCTAAGAGATACAGTAAAGTGGGGGTGTAATGAAAATGTTGCAAGGACAAGCGGAGAATCTAGTGAGTATACAGTATACTATACAGTATACTCTTAGATATATATATTCTATAAATTATATTATATATCAACTCCGGTGTCCGAATAATATATATGTAAAATGTAATATAATTGGTAGCAAATATATAATACTATAAGAGTATATATTACATAATACATAATACACACCCCCTCTTTAATAGACTGTTAGCGGGGAAATATAACAGTTAGAGAAGGTTATATAAGTTTATACTATTATAACCTTAAATTAAATAAGTCACTCACCGTTTATTGATTTTATTCAAGTGGAGTATTATCATTATTATTGGTTATAGTATAGTATATAGTATATAGTATATAGTATAGTGTATAGTATAGTATAGGCTTTATTATTATTCTTTCTATTCAATTTATTCAATTTATTCAATTTATGATTACATAATCAAATGAATATTTTTTAATAATCAACCACTATATAATAATATTTTAATATAGCATGCATGGAAATTGTTCAGATTGAATGTTCATATAATTTACACTTCCATTTGATCATCAAATCATTAACAATACATATACCCTATTATCTTTAATGTTTAAAGTTGGATTGGAAATTCATACTCAATTACATACAGGTAAAAAATTATTTTCAAAATCTTCAATACCTTCTTTTATATCAAATAATAGTTCTGATACTACTTCAAATAATAATAAAAATGTTTCATTTCAAGATTTAGCATTACCTGGTACTCAACCAATTTTAACACCAAATTCAATAAATTATGCAATTAAATTAGCTTTATCATTAAATTGTAAAATTAATAAATTATCAAATTTTGATAGGAAACATTATTTTTATGGTGATCAACCTTTAGGTTATCAAATAACTCAACATTATAATCCTATTGCTTCAAATGGTCAAATAAAATTATTTAAACGTCATAATCCAAAACTTGATAAAGATTTATTAATTAATATAATTCAATTACAATTAGAACAAGATACTGGTAGATCAATTTATCATTCAATTAATTCATCAAATTCCTTTATTGATTTTAATAGAAGTAATATTTCATTAATTGAAATGGTAACAGAACCAAATTTTAAAAATATTGAAGAAATTAGAGTTTTCTTACAATATTATATTAAATTAATTCAAAATTTAAATATTTCAACAGGTGATTTAGAGAATGGTTCAATTAGAGTTGATGTTAATATTAATGTTCCAAATCATCCAAGAGTTGAAATTAAAAATTTACCAACTATTTCAAGTATTTTAAATGCTTGTAAATATGAATCAAATAGACAGCATAATGTATTAAAAAAAGGTTTATCACTTGATAATACAATTCAAACAAGAGGTTGGGATGGTAAAAAAACTTTCCATTTACGTGATAAAGAATCAAATGTTGATTATAGATATGTACCTGATATGGAATTACCAATTTTAAAACTTTCATCTGATTTAATAACAAAAATTGAAAAATTTGAAATGCCAATTTCAACTGCTGATAAATTAGATTATTTAATGAATAATTATAATTTGAATATTAAAGATGCTAGAATTTTATTTAATAATAATAAATTATTAAATTTTTATGAAATTTGTTATATTAAATTAAATAATGATCCAAAATCTCAAAAAAAATTAATTAATTGGATTAATCATGAATTATTAGGTTCATTAACAAAATCCGAAATGGAATTTAATGAAAATATTATAAATGTCGAATCATTTGTTGAATTAATTAAATTAGTTAATAATAATAAAATTACAAATCAAAATGGTAAATTATTATTATTACATTTAATTAATAATATGGAAGATCAATTAAAATCAATTGAATCATTAGCAATTGAATTTGATATGATTATAACATCTCAATCAATTGATAATTCAACTTCAATTATAATTGATAATATTTTAAATAAATATAATGATATTGTAATTGAAATTAAATCAACTAAACCAAATAAAATTAATTATTTATTGGGTCAATGTATGAAAGAATTACGTGGTAAAGTTCAACCAAATATTATAATGAATGAATTAAAGAAAAGACTTGATATATAGGATAGTTAGTATATAGGATATATGTATGTAGATAATAATAAATGATAATGAAAATTGAAAATAGAAAATAGAAAATAGAAAATAGAAAATAGATAAATAAAATTAGAAATAGAAAATATATAAATAAATGCATTAATAACAATTGAGCCGCCTAATTATAACAAAAATAAAAACCCCCCCCACAGTAATAACCTAAATCATTCATTCACATTCTTCAAATGGTAATCCACCAAAGGTATTTTCACCACTATAAACAACATATAAAAATCCATCATCATCCTTATATTGATCATAAATTGTACTCATTAATGCAGCTGTTGGTGGTAAAATATCTTTAACGAATATGAAAATCGCCTTTTCACTTGGTAAATGAATTCTTCTACGTATAACATAAACAAATTGTCCAACTGTTAAATCTGCTGGTACAAGATATTTACGTTTATCAATATCGGGGATATCACTATCTGGGATACGTTCACAGATAACTGGAATTCTATCTTGAAATTTTGAACAAATTCTTACAGATTCTTCCTTTCTTTTCTCTATATAATAATGTTAGTAAACTGTATAAAATAAATAATATCTTCTATTACTTACCAAATGAGTGGTCTTCTTTAAATTGTGATTTCATTGTCTCTTATAGTATAATAATAACTAGTTGCAAAAGAAAGAAGATCAAGCTAAAGGAAGAAACAAACAATAGTAATGTGTCACAATTTAAAATACTGATATCGCTGCTCTTCTCTGATAAGGATTTGTTATTATTATTATTACTATTTATTATCTTATTATTATCTTATTATTAACACTATTATTAACACTATTATTACACTATAATACACTTATACAATACTATTAGTCAGCTAAGAGATACGATATCCATACAAGACACACAAGAGTAGTAAATATTCCAATTTGTTTATAACTTCGTACTTCCTGTAAAACTAACTCTTCCTTTGCTAGTATCTTCTCAAGCACCTCTTCTTCCTTAACTGTCTCTTCAACCTTCTCTTCTTTCTTTGGAATAAGTCGTTCTAAACGTTCCACGGCCTCTAATAATTTGGCCTGTGTGTTGTTTTTATTGTTGTTATCTTTATCAATATTTGACTCAAGTTGTTTAATAACCTCCAAAAGCGTGTCAATAGGTTTCTTAATGTCCTCCACCAATACTTCTTCAGATACTGTCTCAATCACTTTATCCACAAGTTTCTTCTCTTGTTTCACTGCCTCTTTATCATCTCTCTTAACCTCTATCTTATTATCCAACACATTTTTCCTATCATTAGTCAAATACGGTAATGGCAATGGACTACCAAAATCATACCTCTCTCGTACTCTAGGTTTACTACGTATATTCTCCAATGGTAATGGATCTCCAATATCAACAAATCTCTTCTTTTGTGGTAAATACCCCAATGGTAATGGTTCTCCAATAATATCCTTAACTTTCACTTTCCCCTTTAATTTATCACCACCCTTCCCACCATTCACCTCCTCCGTTCTTCTCCACGTGTGCTGACTGTGTTTAGCCACTATACTGTCCATGCTTACTCTCCCTAATAAACAACATGAATCCAACCACCAACTTTAACCAAAAAACATTACGTAATAAAACCTCATTTTCCCAACCACCAACTTCAACATTAAATTTTTTCAACTTTAACAACTGTAAAGAGAAGGAGAAGAAGGTCTTAAAGGAAGATTACTATTTCTTATATATTAACTTCTATTATAGACAATGTCGTCTGCTATTCAACTTCTTAATCCTAAGGCAGAATCTGTCCGTAGAGAACAAGCATTACAAGTTAATATATCTGCAGCTATTGGATTACAAGATGTTTTAGCATCAAATTTAGGTCCAAAGGGTACATTAAAAATGTTAGTTGATGGTGCAGGTAATATTAAAATTACAAAAGATGGTAAAATTTTATTAAATGAAATGCAAATTCAAAGTCCAACTGCTATAATGATTGCACGTGCTGCAAGTGCACAAGATGAAATTACTGGTGATGGTACAACAACTGTTTGTTTATTAGTTGGTGAATTATTAAGACAGGCACAAATTTTCCTTAATGAAGGTATACATCCAAGAGTTATAATTGATGGATTTGAAGTTTCTAAAGATGAATCATTAAAATTTTTAAATGATTTTGTTATTGATAAAAGGGAAGATTTTAAAAATTTATCATTAAATAGAGAATTATTATTACAAATTGCAAGATCTTCATTACAAACAAAAGTTAATAATGATTTAACTGAAATTTTAACACCAATTGTTACTGATGCAGTTTTAAATGTAATTGATTATGAAAATCCAAAACAAATTGATTTACATATGATTGAAATAATGTCAATGATGCATGAAACTTCAATTAATACTGAATTTATTAAAGGTTTAGTATTAGATCATGGTGCAAGACATCCTGATATGCCGAAAAGAGTTAAAAATGCTCATATTTTAATCTTAAATGTTTCACTTGAATATGAGAAAACTGAAGTTAATTCAAGTTTTTATTATTCAAATGCTGAACAAAGGGAAAAATTAATTCAAAATGAGAGAAAATTTATTGATGATAAATTAAAGAAAATTATTGAATTAAAGAATAGTGTTGTAACTGATGAAAATTCAGGTTTTGTTATAATAAATCAAAAAGGTATAGATCCAATGAGTTTAGATATATTAGCTAAAAATAATATATTAGCATTAAGAAGGGCAAAGAGAAGAAATATGGAAAGATTACAATTAATTTGTGGTGGTGAAGCACAAAATTCTGTTGATGATTTAAATTCTTCAATTTTAGGGTTTTCAGGTTTAGTTTATGAAACTTCAATTGGTGAAGAAAAATTTACTTATGTTACAGAAAATGTTAATCCAAAATCTTGTACAATTTTAATTAAAGGTGCACATAATTATATTATTCAACAAACTAAAGATGCAGTTAGAGATGGTTTAAGAGCTGTATCAAATGCAATTAAAGATTCTTGTTTAGTACCTGGTGCAGGTGCATTTTGGATTTCTTGTCATAAACATTTAACTGAAAATAAATTAATTAATAAAGGTAAAAATAAACCTGGTGTTAAAGCTTTTAGTGATTCACTTTTAATTATACCTAAAACTTTATGTAAAAATGCTGGTTTAGATGTTTTAGATTCAATATCTCAAGCTCAAGATGAAATTGATGATGGTCAAGTTGTTGGAATTGATTTAAATTCTGGTGAACCTTTAGATCCAACAGTTGATGGTATTTGGGATTCTTTCAGAGTTTTAAGAAATGCAATTTCAAGTGCAACTGGTATAGCTTCAAATTTATTATTATGCGATGAATTATTAAAAGCTGGTAAATCTTCACTTAAAGAATAGTAATAATTGTAATAATGTTTTATAATAATCTTTTTATAACTTAAACTTCTATAAAATTTGTTTAAATATAAATCTTCTACATTGATAAATAATAATATTATATTCTAAACCCACCCACTTTTTTTTGTTCTATTTCATTAACCTTTAACACTTACAATAAATTTTGATTTAACCGTTCGATCATTATTTTTAATAGATTTTAATTCACTTATTTGATCTTCAATATTTTTCATTTCATTCATATTTTTTGCTAAATATGCAAGTCTCTCTAATTTCATCAGTCTTTTATCAAATTCATTCTTCCATTCAATATATGAACTAAAACTTTTAAAATATATTAACCCATAAGAATCTTCACCATCTATATCACCAATCTCATTAATTTTATTATCATATATACAAAACCAGTTACCATTTCTATCCCATATAGTAATACCTTTAAACCTTTCACATAATGAACATTCAAGTTTTGTAGGTATTTCAATCCCACTTAATTTTCTTGCTCTTGGTGGTAAACTATTTGAATTAACAGTGAACCCCGTAGTAGAATTATTATCATCATCTTTATTATATACAACATCATCTAATGGGAATAATATTTTTTGAATTAAATTTGGTAACCATCTAGATAATTGAAACCAACCCCAAAAAACACCTGGATTTTGTGAATGATAATCATTATCAAAATCTGGTGATTGTTTAGGGAAACTTCTATAAAAAAATTCGCTTGGTTGAGGTGGTGAACCACCATTTGTCCAATTACCTTGAGGTACTAAAGGTGATAAAATACGTACAATTGATGATGAAAAGGTTTCATGTGGTGATTTAATATTAATATCATTTGGTAAAAAAGTATGAAATAAATGAATATATCGATGATAGTTTAAATTTAAGAATTCATTTGATAAAATTTCATTTCGACTTTTATCATGAATTAATGGATAATTTGATGGTATCCAGTTAGGATATGCATGCGTAACATTGAAATATAATGTATCCGACATCGGAGACAATTTAGCTAAATGCTGTACTATAGGATCATCATATTGAATTGAAAATTCGTAAAACATATTCTCAATATAGTCAGATATAAGTTTCTCTATCTAATCAGGTATATTATTGACAATTGATTGTGTGATCTGAGTTAGAACAAATATATACCATCAAAGAAGTACCGAAATCAACTTGACCCTCCCCGGAGAGCTTAAAAATGATTTTTTTTCCTGTCAAAATAATTTTTCACTTTCTCCAATTGGTGATTTCACCACTGTTTTATTACGTAATGTACTTTAAGATTGACTCTTGAATCATTAATACCACTTAATGGTAGATATTATGATTATGATATTACATTGATATTATATACACAATGGTAGCTATATTATGTTATTTATTGTACGCCTCTTGAAGTTCCTTTTCGTGTTTCTTTTGCATTTGTTCCATTAATTTACGGAATTCTGCTCGGAGAATAGAAACTGAGACAGGTGAAACAGGTGATGATGGTGTTGATGGTGTAGAAGTATAATTAGTTGTTGGACTCTCAGGGAAAATACTCGGATTGACTGCACTGTTTGGTGGTGACATTAACGTGCTTACCGGTAATAACCCCAAATAATCAACTTTAAATAAATTATTTTGCAGTTGTAATTTATGCATCTCTTTATTCATCATATCAATTCTTTTCTCAAATTCAACATTCTTACTCTCTGCCTTCAGTAATTCATTAGTACATCTAGCAAGTTCATCATTACTTTTCTTTAATAATTCTTCACATTTCTCATATTTACTTGTCATCAGATTAGCATATTTACCATGATGTGACATTTCTTCTTCATATTTCTTTGTAAGATAATTATGTGCAAATTGTAAATCATTCAATGCAGTTTCAGTCTCTGATTTTGTATCATTGGTGTTATTATTGGTAATCTTACTATCATTCTTGTTATCATTTATTGAAATATTATTTCTATTTCCATTATTATCTGCAATTTTATAGATACAATCTTTAAACCATTTCATACGTGTATCCATATTTGTCATCCCTCTTTCATCAAATTCAGGTAAATTGATATTTTGTTGTACTGCAATTGTAAGTAAAACACTAAGTAATTCATCAACAAGTCTTTCATTATTAACATCGTTCTTAGATTTACCATTGGTGGATATATCAAGTTCACTAATATACCCCAATTTCATTAATTCCACATAATGTCTTAATAATCTACTATCAGTTATTTGACCAAGTGCTTCTTTTAAACCTTCATAATTTAATATTTTCTTATTCTGTTCATTAATTGAATCAAATTTTAATTCATATTCAAGTAAACTTCGCTCAATAAGTATATTAAGATCAACAGAATCTGCAACACTACTACCATCATCCAATGATATCATATCATCTTCAATGGTATTGGTTAAATTAGTTGTATATTCATTTAAATAACTATTATTAATAAAATCAGGCTCATTGTTTTTCAATGATTGAAATCCGTGTTGTAAAAATCGGAAAACATCATCAGCATTCTGTAATTTATCCACATGTTCCAGTACTGCTGTGTTTGTCCTATCCAATAATGATATTGCTGAGATCATATTTATTTGTGTTACTTATCCAAAAACAAAAAAAGAAAATAACAGTTGTTGTTAATATAAAAAAGATTCCATCGATAATGCATTTTTGATTCAGAATAATTTTTCCATAACAACGCGTTTTGTACATTTAATCTAATAATATTATCTAAACAGTTTTTATTTCTATTTCTATTTCTATTTCTATACACATGAAATTCTAAATAAGGTGTTTATATTTATTATAAACTTCATCAATTGCATTATAAATTTCTTCCTTTCTTTTATCATCAATAAAACTACCATAAACGCCATTTTTAGCGATTTTAACCCATTCTTCACCAGTTAATTGAAATCTATCCTCAATTGCAATATAATTATCTAAAATATAACCACCAAAATAAGCTGGATCATCTGAATTAATACTAAATGGTACATTAAATTCTAAAAATTTACGAATTGGTAATTCTTTAACATCATTAACAACTTGTAATTTAACATTACTCAATGGACAAACACTTAACATAATTTTATTATTTGCTAATCTTTTTAATAATTCATCATCTCTATGACTTTGAACACCATGATCAATTCTTGTAACATTTAGTAAATCTAATGATTTAGTTATAAAAATTGGATCAGCTTCTTCACCTGCATGTGCAGTTAATAAAGCATTTGGATGATTATCTTTAACTAATTTATAACAACTTTCAAATAATTCAGGTGGGAAAGGTTTCTCAGATGAATCTAATCCTAAACCATGAATAATACCATCATTATAAAATTTATGAGCAGATTTAATTGTTTCAATACAATTTGGAACTGGTAAATGTCTTAATAAACACATAATTAATTTTGTTGAAATTTTTAATTCTTCTTCAGCCTTTTTACAAGCTTTATTTAAACCACTAATAACTGTATCAATTGAAATTCCACGTTCAATATGTCCTTGAGGATCAAAGAAAACTTCAGTATGGTATAAACCATCATTCTTTGCCTTTTTAAAATATTCATATGCAAGATCTTCAAAATCTTCTTCATTAATTAAAACTGACATACCAATATAATAATGATCGAGGAAATCTTGTAAATCTGCAAATTTATTATATCTTTCATTACATAATTCAACACTTGCAGGGAAATGATCAGGTAATGTAATATTGTTTCTCTTTGCTAATGAAAATAAAAGTTCAGGTGACAAAGTACCTTCAACATGAACATGATGTTCACATTTTGGTAATTCATGTAAAAATTTATGTTTATGTTCAGATATATTACAAGACATTATTAATGATATTGATATAGCTTATTCTTTTATATAGCAAAGTAAACAAGAGTTAAGAAGATCAAAGACTAAAAGAAAAGAAAAGAAAGCAATGAAAATTCAACAAGAAAAAATATCTATGGGAATAACGGTAAAAAAATATTTTTTTTTCTCTTTTCTGCAAGAGATAACAAAAACATTCAAACGTTTCTTATCAATGGACATGGAAATGGCTGATTGTTTTTAGTGTTATCAAATTTTTTTCATGTTCCTGATCTTGTTTTTCTTATTATTGTATTATATGAAATTATTAGTGTTAGTATTGTATATAATTGAGTAAGTAAATTTAAGCTTATATCATGCATAATAGAATCAAACGAAAAACCGATGACAATATCACTTAACTAAGAGTCTTTTCTCCCCGCGGTTAGCACTTATTGTAAAGATCGGAAGCTAACAATGCAGCTCCGACGTGGTCCGTAAACATGAATAGAATACCCAACACAGGTATACTTTCAAGCCAAACACATACCATACCAAATTTAAACAATTCACCTTCTGCACTTTTAACCTTATAAACAATTTGACGTGGTCTCTGTCTTGTTAATTGCATCATTCTTTGTTGACTTTGTTTACCGATATTAACTGCATTATTATAATGAAATGCTAATGTACCAATAATTGGTATTGTTGAAATTATAATTGAATAAAGAATTTTTGTAACAGTTATAGTAATTGAAATTGGATTTATATCCATTATTTGTGCAACAATTGTTTGAGGAACTAATCTTTTCAATTTACCTGGTATAACAATTCTATCAAGTCCATTTATACATAATGTTGTATCGAAAACTTTATTTAATTTCCCCCTAATTAGATAATTTTTAAAAATTTGATTATTAACACAACTACATTGTTGGAAAGTTGTAAAAATTGCAATATGAATACCCAATGGACCATACATTAAAACATTAATAATTAAATTTAATGGGATTATTGCACCAAATAAAATTGTGTAGACATAACAATGTAGTAAACCATATGGAATAATCACAGATAAGAAAATTGGTAAGAATTGATCATAATTTGACCAAAAGAAGTAAAATCCTTTGAAAGGATATAGGTAGGATTGATTTGACAAGGAGAATATTTGAGTTGCTACAACAAAAGGTCTTGAGATTTCCATTAAAATACGTTGTTGAACAGCATTTTGCCAGTCAATATGTAATGCAGTGGACATCTTTGAGCAGAAGTAGTTAAAGAGAGATATAGTAACAATTCAATACAATTCAATAAAATACAATACAATACAATACAATACATTAAGATGAGCCGTGAACAAAATTTGAAATATTTGAAATTATTGCCCCTTTTTTCTCCAAATAGTAAAATTTAATTTAATTGATTAGAAGAGATGAGATACATACAGATTGTTATATGATTTATCTTATATTATAATTTTAGTATTAATAAGTCTATTGTGATTTAGTTATGTAAACGCATTTAATCGAATAAACCGAAACCCATATCATCATCGGATTCTTCAGCTTCTTCAACAACTTCTTCAGCTGCAGCTTCTTCAGAAGCACCTGCAGCAGCACCAGATGAAGCAGCACCTGCACCACCAACTGGAGCAGCAGAAATCTTTTCATTACCTTCAGCAATTAATTCTTCAACTGATTTACCTTCTAATTCAGAAATTAATTTGTCTAATTTTTCAGATTCAACTTCAATACCAACGGATGAAAGAACTGATGAGACATCATCAGCAGTTGGTGCGGTTTTACCGGAGTTGACTAAAAGTAAGTAAGCAGCAAGATACTTCATTATTTATGTATGACGATAGAAACAAATACAAAAGATTATATTGAATATTCGGTAAAGAATCAATTAAAATTTCATTAAAATATAGTAAGTAAAGGTAAAGTATTTCCATCAATAACTATAATTGTGGTAAACCTTTCCAAGTGAAAATGCTTACTTAGTGAGGATATTGAAAAATATTGGGAAAATTTAAAAATTTTGGACAATGCTGGTGGCTTGAGGGGGTACTGGGAGGTGACCGGCATTTCTACATTTACTGTGCGGTGTGCGGGTTCTTCTTGCCATTTTGTGCGTCGTATTACTGCATTAGGCAATACTGGAAATTTTTTGAAAAAAAATTGAAAAAAAAATTTCAGCAGAGTGAGAGTTTGCCCCTGTGCTTTTTCCCCAGTGACCCCCACAGTGTGGGACCCCAGTACCACCGGCTATTATTATGAGAAGGTGAAAATAATTTTTTTATTGACTGTTGAAGGATATACCCCTATTAAGAATTTAATATTAGTGATAAATTATCATTATTTTGATAAAATAAATTTGAAGTTGTTTCATATTTTTAAAAGACTAAGACTTACTTTCAATAGATCAACTAACAATCATGTCTACCAGTATGTACCATATAATATAACATCAAATGATAATGAAAAGCTGTCTGAAAAGTTGAATATCTAATATGAAGTATTGATTTAACTACAATATATGTTCAATTAATGAACCAAATGAGCTAGGATATACAAAGTTTTACATGAATTATTAAATAATATACATTATACCCTATATTATATTATAATAACATATTGTATCATATCAAACCACTTGAGATCCATATTATATATGAAATTATAGAAGACAGCATTTCCCATCTGAAAAATCTTTTTAATAAGAACATATTACTAACATAACTATCCTTATTACTATTTTATTACAGCTGAACAAAGAAAGAAGAGATCCTTCAAGTCATTCACATTCAAGGGTGTTGAACTCGAACAATTATTAGAATTATCAACTGAAGACTTTGCAAAATTATGTGATGCTAGAGTTAGAAGAAGATTCTCAAGAGGTTTAGGTTCAAATACTATGCACTTAATCAAAAAATTAAGAGCTGCAAAATTAAATGCTCCAGCAAATGAAAAACCAGCTGTTGTTAAAACTCATTTAAGAAATATGATTGTTGTCCCAGAAATGATTGGTTCAGTTATTGGTATTTACAACGGTAAAGTTTTCAACACTGTTGAAATTAAAGCTGAAATGGTTGGTCATTACTTAGGTGAATTCTCTATTACTTATAACCCAGTTCAACATGGTAAGGCTTCTGCTGGTTCTAAATTAAGATTATACTAATCATGCTTCTCTATAAATAAAAATTATATTGTTTTGTATTGTATAAATCTTATCCATTTATCTTTTTGTATTAAAAGAAAAAAAAATTAATATTTAGTTAACTTCATATAGTATAGTTATAGGATATTATATTATATTATTATATTATTATATTATTATATTATTATATTATTATATTATATTATTTATTATTTATTATACATTATTATATTTCTTTCTTTACTTTAATCCCTAATTCCTTTAAATCAGAGTCAATTTCATTTTCGGAACATCCACTTAAATTATTTAATGAACTTGGTATTATTTGTTTATAATTTATTAAACCTTGCAAAATACTTAATTCTTTGAAAACTGAATTTCTTTGATGTGTTAAAATTGGTACATATTGATTAATATTAAATTCATTAATTGATTGATTAAATTGATAATAATCAGGTAAATTTAATGTTTCCATATCCATCATTCTTCTCTCTTTATTAATATCATACCAATCAGTTGTAATTTTAACAATTTCTTTTGTCTTTAAATCTTGTCGAAGTTTTAAAAATTGTTGATGTAATGAAACTCTACTTGCTCTGGTTTGATTATCTAAACATTTTAATTTATATTTTTGTAAATTCATTAATCTTTCAGTTTTCTTCTTAAAATCTTCATCAACCATTTTCATATAATCAATTAATTCAGGATGTTGATTATTTTCACATAATTTTAATTCAAATTCAAGTTTTTTTAATTGTGTCTCATATAATTTATCCTTTAATTTAGCAAATTTAATCTCTATATTCTTTAATCCGTTCATTGCATTATTTCTTTGTTCTTCCTTTTCTTTCTCATCAATTTCAGCATCTACATCTCTTTCCACATCATGTGATTCTCCTTCTCCATTACTTTCCTTGTCTCCATCACTCTGTTTCTCAGTTTTAGCTTCCTTTTTATCTTGATCTGCATCATCACCCCCATGATTTACACCTTTCTCACCATCTTTATCCACTTTATTATCTCTCTCCTCTTCTTCCTTAGTTTCATCCTCATCATCACCATCTTCTTCACCTTCTGCATCATTATCATCATTTGTTGCATTTAATTCAACAGCTGTATTATCTTTATCAGTTATCGTATAGTCTTCATTATTATTATCATTGGTATTAGTATCTTCATCACTTGATACTTTTCGTTTTTTACTTACATGTTGATGATCATGATCATTATCATTATCATTATCACCATCAACGGTATAATCAGCAATATGATGATCATGATCATTTAATTTCTTTAAAGTAGGACTTGATACTGTTACATTTAATGATCTCTTACCATTTGACATTATCTCTAATTGACTATCACGATCATCAATTCCTTCCATTTTATCAGTTTCAGCATCACTAGATGGTGGTTCCTTATACTCTCTTCTAGTAAATGGCATTTGTATTGTCTTTTAAAGTAGTTATTGAGTATCAACATCGAAGAATGAAACAGTAAATTAATAATAATACAGTTAGTTGTAAAAACTGCCTTGTAAAACAATAGAAAAAAAATTATGATTACGTAAGTATTTACTATATAATTTAAAATTTCTATATAAAATCATTTCTTTGGTTTATTACCATTTGGTTTGCTACCATTTGGTTTGCTACCATTTGGTTTATTACCATCTTTGTTAATAACTGGCTTACCTTTTCCACCAGGTTTAGCAGCTGCCTCTGCTTCAAGTTTTTCACGGAATGCTTTACTTCTACTAGTAATTTTAGCATCTTTCTCTCTTCTCTCTTTACGACCTCCATGTCTCTTCTTATCAACTTTACCACCTTTACCAATTGGTGTTTTACCCTTAGTTGCACGTTCACCTTCAACAACTAATTTACCTAATGTTCTACGATCAGTTTTACCTAATTGTTTTGCCCTTCCAACAACTGTTTTTTGTTTATCATTTAATTTAGAAAATTTTGAACGCATTGTTTCATTATTACGCATAGTCTTTTTACATCTAGTTATTCTTAATGTTCTCTTATTATTCATTTTCTTATCATCTAATAATAATGCTTTAGTAACATAATTTGTATCAATAAATTGAATAATTGCAAAACCTTTACCATATGATGTCTTTGAATCTCTAATTATACGAACATTATCAATAACATTTTTAAGACCTGTATCTCTTTCACTATTTGAAATACATTTTTTATTAAAATATTTCCATAAAGTTTCTTCCTTTTCTTGAAAATCCAAATTACCAACAAAAATTGATAATTTATTATCCTTTTTAGTTGGATGAGTTAAATGATCAACTCTAAGATGATGATCTTTATAAACTTGTCCATTTAATTTTAAGGCTTTAAGTGAATCTTCCTTATTCTTGAAAACAACATAACTATTCATAACATTCTCTAAATCAACTTCTTTACTTATAAATGCAACTTTACGCGGTGCAGTAGTTGTCGAATGGATTGATCTAAATCGTATAGAATCAATTAAACTTGTATGTTCTGGACAATTAAGAAATTTATTAATAAATAATTTAAAATCTTTTGTTTCTCTCTTATTTGACATAATTATTGCTGGAACATTACCAATGAAAATTGTACGTTCTGCCTTTTCAAATTCTTTATCCTTTAAATCAAGAATCTTTGCTGCACCACCAATTTTAGAATCATTAGATTCACCATCTGTTATAGTTTCAGCATCAACATCCATTTCAGCATCTTTAGTTTTTTCATCTGATTTATCATCCTTTTTTTCTTCTTTTTCTTCATCATCATCTTCTTCACTTTCTTCTTCTTCATCATCATCAACTAATTTAGACATATACTTACTTTCTAAATCTGGATTTTCTTCATTTTCTTCAGCAGAATCAACATCCATTGCATCAGCATCAGTATCAGCTTCAACATCTTGTTCCTCTACATTTTCTTCAGCAGGAGTTTTTTTTTCCTGTCTTCTCTTTTCCTTTCTCTCTTTTTTCTTCAACTGAACAATAGTTCTTGTCTTTTCAGCAACTATCTTCTCATTATCAATGACACTAGGCTTAGAAAATAATCCAGACATCTCTCCCTGTCCTCTGTAAAAGAACCACTGTTAAACATTAAGAAATTTGAAAAAAAAAATTTTTATCTTCTTTCCCATTTAGGAAAGTAAAAAAATAGTATGTGAAAAAAACCGTCTCATCGACGCAGTCTTTTTCACTTTTCTTTTTTGCCACTTTTTCTTATCTTTAATGAGACAATAGGAGAATTTGACAGTTATTATTAGTGACAGTGGCTCATTTTATCTTTTTTTTTTACCTTTTTTTACTATGCAGATTTCTTTCTTAAACTTCTTAGAGGGCAAATGGGACAATCAGCCTCAAAACAATTCAACAACAACATTAAAAAACCAACTTATGTCTCTGCATTACCTTCAAATGATGCAGATGATGAATTAATCTACAAATTACAATCTTTACTTAATGTTGAAGATAATGATAGTGATGACGATGGTATCGATAAGACTCCTGAATCTCCATTAAATATCCATAATTTATTAGAATGGAAGGAAAATATTTTAGCTGATCCTACTAAGAAATTAGCAATGAATTGTATGACAGGTAACGATATTGTTAATATTATTGCAAATACTGAAAAGCAAAATTCAAATAATATTGATTTATTTAATTATAATGTTAAATTTGAAGGTCATCCAATAACAAATCAAAAATCATCAGGTAGATGTTGGTTATTTGCCTCAACTAATGTTTTCAAAGAATTTATGAAATCAAAATATAATTTAGAAGATTTCGAATTCTCACAAAATTATTTATTCTTTTATGATAAATTAGAGAAATGTAATTGGTTTTTAAATAGAGTTTTAGAGAGTTATGAAGATGAAATTGATTCAAGATATATTCAATTTTTATTTCAATTACCTGAAAATGATGGTGGTCAATGGGATATGATTGTTAATTTAGTAAATAATTATGGTTTAGTTCCAAAATCAATTTATCCAGATTCTGCTTCTTCAATTAATTCTTCAAGATTAAATTATTTTATTAATAATAAATTAAGAGAATTTGCAATTGTTTTAAGAAATTTAAAGAAAGAGAAAAATTCAAATTTAGAGAAAACTGGTTCAAAATCCTCAAGTATTGAATCAGTTAAAAAAAATATGCTAAAGGAAATTCATACAATTTTAAGTTTAACGTTAGGTATACCACCTGATCCAAATGATCCAATTATTTGGGAATATAAGGATAAATTTGGTAATTATCATAAAATTGATTCAACTCCTTTACATTTTTATAATAATATCTTAAATTTCAAAGCAAATGAACATTTTTCATTAATTAATGATCCAAGAAATTTAGAAGGTTTATATACTGTTGATAAATTAGGTAACATTGAAAATGGTAAACCAATTGAATATGTTAATACATCAATTGATAATTTAAAGGAAGCAGCAATTGAAATGATTAAATCAAATATACCAGTTTTCTTTGGTTCAGATGTTGGGAAATTTGAAGATACACAAATTGGTTTATTAGATGTTGAATCATGGGATTATAATTTAGGTTTTGGTATTGATATGAAATTAACTAAAAAGCAAAGATTATTAACAGGTTCATCACAAATGACTCATGCAATGGTTTTAACTGGTGTTCATTTAATTGATGGTAAACCAATTAGATGGAAAGTTGAAAATTCTTGGGGTGAATATGGTAATCATAAAGGTTATTTTATAATGTCAGATAAATGGTTTGATGAATATGTTTTCCAAATTGTTACAAATGAAACTTTTACAAAGAAAAAATTAGTTGAAATTTGGAAATCAAAGGAATATAAAGTTTTACCATATTATGATCCAATGGGTGCATTAGCTTAGATCTATCATTCTCTATATCTATCATTATTATTTTTCATTATTATTAAATATTACACATTAATTAGTTAATTAATTAGATTTATAAACTTTTTTCTTTTCTTTCTCTTCTTTTTTTACCTACGTATAACTTTATTTAAGACCCCCCTTTTAGTATATTTAACACCATCTGAACCTTTTTTAATACCTTTAACCACAATATCATTAACGACAGGTATTGCAGCATTAACATGATAGAGAGGAATTTGAACTTCTTCATTAAATGTATGTTTATGTTTATTTTTATGTTTATGTTTACCTTTGATTTTATGTTTATGTTTATTTCTATTATTTTGTCTATTTTCATAATCATTTGATAAACTCCAATCAACTCCAATTGTTTCCCAAACTGATGCAGTTATATATTTTGGCATTTTACGTCCATATAAACATTGATCAATCATCCACATACCAACAATAAATTCTTCACATGTTAATGTACCATCATCAAACAATTCACGATCAGTTTCGAAAAAATCATAACTAAATGTTATCTCATTTGTAACTTTTGGCTTCTTTGTTTCATTGGTGCCTGTTTTTGGAACTTGTAAGATTAAACTACTATCATCATGTTCTTCAGTTATGTTAGATTCGTTATTGTCTTTATTATCTTCATCACTACCAATATCACTACCGATATCACTATCAATATCACTATCACTATCACTATCGCTTTCATTGTCATTTTGACTTTGAATCTGTATATCCGGTTCATTTTCAATTTCAATTTCAATTTCATTTTGGTCTGCATCGTCACCTTCATTACCTTCATCAATTTTCTCAGTTGATCCATTACGTGAAATTGATGGTATAATAATTTCCTTTGTTAACCATTCAATATTACCACTATTAACATATTTAATCCATTTCCTTTTCCTATCATCTAAAACTAAACTCCAAATTTTCATTAATGTAGTCATATCTAATTTAGATCTTAACCAAATTTCTCTAACTACAATTCCATGAATCCGTTCATTTTTATTACTATAAGTATTAACAAATTCTGATAATACTAAATCCTTATCATCTTTATCATTTTGTTTAGATAATCTAATATCTAAATCAAGGTATAAATTTTTATTTGCAGCAAAAACACCTTCATATCTTTTCCTTTCATCTGAAGTAATTATATTTAAATTTCCACGATCATGATTTTTCCAAGGTTTATCCTCATTAAATTCATTCTTATTTTTGATAACTCTACCAAATCCATTTCTTTTTTCATTATTTCTTAAAGTTGTCTTAAATACTAATTGTTGAGCGGGTATAGTTTGTTGGTATATATTAGTATTACTATTATTTGGATAATTCATAATTGAATGTGAATAAGGATGTGAATAAGAATGAGAATTAGTATTAGAGTCATAAATTGAATGATTATCAATATATGAAGGTGCAGTTGATGGTACAATTGAATCATTAATTGAATCACTTAAATTCATTTGATTAACATATTGAGGTAACATTGAAGTTGAATTAGAATATTGATGATTATAATTTCTACGTTCACGTTCACGTTCACGTTCCTCTCTAATATTCTTCGGTGTAAAAAAATTTGTCAGCTTATGTGATGCTGAAGTTGGTACTTTAGTATTTATAAGTGAATGAGAATCAAAATTATGATGTTGTTGTAAATTAGGGCTAGTTTCTATATTTATTGGAATATTTGAATTTTCACTCATATTACTAATACCGAGATTATCATAAGAAGAAATATTGGGATTGTTATTACTATCAACTAATATTTCAGAAGTATCAGTATTTGTAGATATTGTTCTAGGTGGAGGTGGTGGTTTCCTCATTGATCTATTTATTCTTAATTGATTTAAATTCCCACCATCTGTAAGTGTATTAAAATTATCATTTAATGAAGAATTCTTATAATTTGTTAATTGATTTGAACTTAAATTATTAACTTTGATTAATTTTGGTGATGAATTATGTGAAACAAATGATGAAGGATTATTCTTTGCAATTGAAGCAGCAGCAGCTAATGCAGTTGATGAAGATGAGTTATTTAAATTATTCCATACCGTACTACCCGATTGTGAATCAGGCAATTGTTTAGTAGGTATATTAGTATTAATATTAGTATTATTGCTATTATTAGTAACAGGTTCATCGGAATCACGTCTTTTGGATATTCTTGGAGATTGAGAAGTTCTTAACGATGTCATATATGTAGGTTCATGTGATAACTTTGATGAAGAATCTATATTATCATTATTTATGACAGGTCTTCTCCTATATTCACGTTGTTTTATTGTACTTGTATTATTTACACTAGTTGAAGAGGGAGAAGAAGCCGCAGCCGCAGCAGCAGCAAACTGAGCAGCTTGAACAGCAGAGGATGAAAGTTTCATCATTGAGGATGACACTGCTCCTTCATTAGTCATTGTAACTGAGCCAATTGCAGACTCCAGAAGATATAACCCCCTTACTCTAAGCATCAGAATGAAACTTAAATGAAATATAATAATCATGTAATCAACTTATAATATATTATATTGAATGGTGCACGGAATTTTCAAATTGAAAAAAAAAATATTTCTTTTTGATTGTACAATATTTACATGATTTGAAAAGTTTTTTTCTTATTTGGTTTTTAGTTGGAGTTTTTAATTGAATTGTTACATCATTTCAACAGACATCACATAGTAATGACAGAGGAAGTAAAGAAAGAGTCTTATGCAACTGATAAGAAATCACTAGCATTTAGTGAACAACATTATTTTTCATCTTATGACCATTTTGGTATTCATGAAGAAATGTTAAAAGATCGTGTTAGAACTTTATCATATAGAAATGCAATTATGAAGAATAAACATTTATTTAAGGATAAGATTGTTCTTGATGTTGGTTGTGGTACAGGTGTTTTAAGTATGTTTGCAGCTCAAGCAGGTGCAAAACATGTTTTAGCAGTTGATATGTCAAATATTATAGAAATGGCACAAAAAGTTATTGATCTTAATGGTTTTAGTGATAAAATTACACTTTTCAGAGGTAAATTAGAGGATGTTAAATTACCTTATGATAAAGTTGATATTATAATTAGTGAATGGATGGGATATTTCTTATTATATGAATCAATGTTAGATACAGTTTTAATTGCAAGAGATTTATATTTAAAGGAAGGTGGTTTAATTTTCCCTGATAAGGCAAGTATTCATGTTGCAATGATTGAAGATGAAGAATATAAAAATGATAAAATTCATTTTTGGGAAGATTCAATGCAATTATATGGTTTTGATTATTCACCATTTGTTAAAATTGCAATGTCAGAACCTTTAGTTGATATTGTTGATAATGGTTCAGTTGTTACAAGTCATAATAAAATTATTGAATTTGATCTTAATACTGTTAAAATTGAAGATTTAGCATTTCATAAAGAATTTAAATTAAAAGCAACTAGAGATGATAAAATTCATGCATTATTATCATGGTTTGATATTGATTTCCCATCTGATACAAAGGAAAATATTGTTACTTTCTCAACTGGTGCTCATGCAACTTATACTCATTGGAAACAAACAGTTTTCTATCTTGATCAAGTTTTAGATGTTAAAAAAGGTGAAGAAATTACAGGTTCAATTGCTTCAAGACCAAATAAATTTAACAATAGAGAATTAGATATTGAAATTGATTGGGATTTTAAGGCAAGTGGTGAAAATGATTCACGTAAACAATCTGGTAAATATAATTATTTTTTACGTTAAATACCAAAATTATCTGTGTAATCTTTATAAATTATATTCTAATAAAAAATATAGAACAGAAAGTTAAAAAGAAATTTAAAAACAACTTTAAGAATGTGAATGATGACTTAAATTTATGCAAAATTTAATTTTTATCTTGAAAACTTTTCTATAATAACTATATGAAACCAAATTGAAGGGTCCGAATCACAAACACATCAATTGTCTAATAAATAACTCTACACTACCACAATAAACGTCTCCTACCACCATAAACATCGCGATTTCGGAGATCGTACTCTCTAAATTTATTCTATTTTCACGTTTATTGTTAAATTTATTTATTCTGTTTCTTGCTTTCCGTGTATATTATATAGTTTCTCAAACAATTGTATTCTGTTATCTTAAACAACAGAGACAATTATTCAATGATAGAATCTCAGCCTCAATCTCAAGATATATTTTCTATGGATGATGATTTTAACTCTCTCTATATTAACCGTAAGATTAAGCCGCTTTACAAATACATTATGGCATCCTTAATAATTTCTATTGTTTCCATTACATTGTTGTTCTTTTTCAAATCAACAACAGGGTCTGAAGTATTAAAAAAAAATATCAATGAAAAAATTATCATTAATGATCAATATTCAATTGATAATTTAGAAAAACTTTTCTATACTAATAAAGGGATAACTCATGATGTATTCGTTAAAAAAATCCATTCACATAATGATTATTGGAGAAATACACCATTATTAGATGCAATTTCATTAGGTGTTCAATCAGTTGAGGCAGATGTTTGGTATTTCCCTGAAAATAATGATGAAACTGTATATGTTGGACATTCAATGAAATCTTTGAAAAAAGATGGTACATTAGATTCATTATATATTAATCCATTGAATGCAATACTTAAAGGTGCAAATAATAAACAAGATGATTCAGCTAATATTATAATTAAAGAAAATAATGATATAAATGGAGTTTTCGATACTGATCATGAAACAACATTATATTTATTTATTGATTTCAAAACTGATGGTAATGAATTATTTGATAAAATTCATTCAAAATTTGAAAACTTCTATAATAATAAATGGTTAAGTTATTATAATATAACAAGTGATGAATTTAAATGGGCACCGATTACAATTATTGGTACAGGTAATACCCCTTTGGATAAAGTTAAAAATCAAGGTGATATTAGGTATATTTTCTTTGATGGTCCATTGAATAAATTAAAGGAAGTAAGTAATGATGAAATTAATTATAAAATTAGTCCAATTGTATCATCATCATTAAGAATGTTAGTACAACAATGGGAAATTAATGATTTATTAAATGATGATCAACTAAAAAATATTAAAGAATTAGTTGATATTGCTCATAAAGGTAATATGAAGACAAGAATTTGGGATACTCCATGGTGGCCAGTTAATTTGAAAAGGGGTATTTGGAAACAAATTATTAATGATATTAAATCAGACTACTTAAATGTTGATGATCTAATAGAGGGTGTAAAGTTTAAGTGGTGATTAAGCATGTTTGGAATATGATGCATAAATCCGGGAAGTTTAAAAAAGGTTTCGATCAAAGTTTAAGTTAAAATAGTGCTATTATTTGAGTTTTTTTTTAGTTGTCTAGTTAATTAATAATAATATAAATCTATTCCCACATCATCTGATAATGTGTTACATGATCATAATTATAATGATGAATCTTACTGATAACCGTTCCAGAATCCTACCTATCACCATAACACTTCCTTTATCAGACAATTTATTGATTATTAATTATTAATTATACCCATCACCTTCGATCAGAATACACTTAATTTACCCAATACAATAGTGATATGTTAATTAATTCGTACCTTAGAATATAAAGACAAAAAAAATCCGAGATAGTTCCGGTTTTTAGATTGTCATATATTAATATTATGGTTACCAAAAGGAATTCTTACAGAATATTATTATTAACTAGTAAATACTAAGTTGTAAGATAAACCCTTAGCCGAGTGGGTTTAACTGAGAGAAAAGCGGAAATACGAAAATTCATTGGAGTTGTCCAAAAATAATGCCATATAACCGGTTATTCCACTATATATGTTAATAGCATTGAACGTCTGTTATAAATGCTACTTAGTTTTATAGTAAAGACGTGATTTTTTTTAACTGTGCTGTGTTAAATTTAAAGTTGAAATAAGCGATATTATTGTATTGTATGTAAATTATATAGGGTAAACATATTAATAAGAAAAAAAGATTGAAAAATTAGAGAGAAGTTAAGAGAAGGCCAAGAAGTGAATGTGAGAAGTAATTAATTGTAAATGAAAATTATTAAGATGCAAACCAGCAGTTGTGACAAGTTTTGATTTAGTATGTTCCAAGTACTATAGATCAAAAAATGTTCGTAAATTTGTGGCTGGTCTAGATAATTTTTTTTTGTAGATTGCATTAGAAAATTGATAATAGAAATTGAAATTGCGATTTTTTATTATAATTATTATAAACTATATGTCATAGTTGTTTTATTTTTTTCATTTGTTTGATTGTTATAACTATGTAAAATAGATAACTGTTCCAAGGTTACCTAAGTTACAATGTAAGTAACTTAAATGAATGAATGAAAATAAAAAAAATGAAATAATAATAATAATGATCAATAATAAAACAAAATTGGAATTGTAGTTGGTATGAAATGAAATGAAATATATTTGACTGATAGTAAAATTAACTGAATTTGTGAATAAAAATGAAAGATATGAATTGTCACTTTGAAGAGAAAAAATAACGGATGTGAAAATTTAAATCATGAAATTATGGTAAATCATTGTAAAACTTGAATTGATTAAATGTTAGATTTGAACACCTTTTAAAGTTGCAGGATCTTTTGGTTCAAGAACGTTTAATCTATAGTAATGACTTAAATCACCTTGAAGATCAACATTACCACTTGGTGCATAATCACAAACAATATAATAACCATATGGTGCACCACAATTTTTATAACCACAACCAACTTCAGTTGTACTTTTCCAAACTAATTGAGTGAAATGACCAGTTGATTTATCGAATTTTGGATTATTATAATCATATAAGGTAATTTCATTAAACCATGCAGTAACTGCACCAGCTTCTTTAAAATTATAACCATAAGCTAAATTTTCACCTAACCCACCCAAATTTGGTAATTGAAAATCATTATGTCTTAAAACACCATCACAAGCATAATTATCTGCAGATTTTTGAACAAGTTCTGCAATACTATCACTCCATGTTAATGATCCAGTATCTTTCATTAAATTTCTAAGTTCGTTATGTTTAGCTAAATAAACATCTTTAAATGAAAATTCAGTTGAAGTTGCAACTGGAGTATTTGGAATAGTTGAAGTAACTGGAGTGATTGGAGTAATTGGAGTAGTTGAAGTAGTTGAAGTAGCTGAAGTAGTTGAAGTAGTAGATGAAGTTGATGAAGTTGAACTAGTAGATAAAGTAGTTTGTTGTGCAACTTTAGTTTCATCAGTTTTAGATTCAACTTCATTAGTTGAAGATGTTGATGATGATGATGATGATGATGATGTAGTAGTAACTGGTGTTGAGCTTGTAGTAGAAGTTGATGAACTTACTGAAGTAATTGCACCAACAAGTGGAATGTTAGTTATTGAATATTCAGTTGTTGTCTTTGTAGTTGAACAATCATTATCTGAAGATTGAATACTTGCAGCATTGACAGCTGAAATTGATAAAATAATGGAAGAAAGAAGGGTATTAGAAAATTTCATTTTTTAGTCAGTATTATTTGTATGGGTATCCCCTTAAAGCTTTGAGGATTAAGTGTGATTTGAGAGAGAAATTATAAAATAAAAATAAATATAGTACAATTAAACAAAGAAATGAAAATGTGGAATTACTGAACCCTATATATATAAGAGAGATAATAACGAATTGGATTCAATGTTTTTGATCATGATGGTTAATAATACCATTAACGAATTGATAAAAAACAATTCATCAGCACATTGAAATAATCAATAAAAAAAATTATCTTTAGTCCAGCAGAGAGCAACCTGCCCGTAAAGAACAATAAAAAATAGGGTTTATTCCTTCAAGCGCTAATTGCTTTTTCGCACATTAGTTCAACACTGTCAGGAATAGACTTTGAGTAAGTTTATGCAAGATTTATGCATAAGATCATCAGGTAAATATGCAGACATAATTACCTCATGATTACTAAAGAGCTATACTACACAATCTATCTATCATA
>JAKTQW010000209.1:0-89877 GCA_030579415.1 Pichia eremophila | reverse complement strand
CACGAAAAATGGTCAAAATTTGTAACGTTAATAAATAATGTTAAACAACACTTTTAAAACATATCGAGTATCTTTTCCATATATAGAGACTCCCCTCTTTCCAATGATACTATTTAGAAGTATCCAAGTATTGTAGATCTCCCACGGAAATTGATTGAAATTTTGTATGGTGTAAACTTTGAACGTTCATAACTCAACCAATTTTCAATATTTTTACAAAGTAACAACACAGATGTTTGATTCAGACGATTCTCTATCTACATGTCTAACATGAGTCTACGTGGAGGTCTAACAAATAAGAAAAAAATTTAGAAAATCACGTTTTCGAGCGTTAAGACGTATTATACTTAGGATAATAATATGCATAATAAGTCAAATGAAAAATTTTACTAAATTTCCGAGACTCACCATCATAAACACTCTTTAAAATGTCTCTTAAATTTCCGAAATTTCCTCACCAAAATCTTCAAGTTCTCATTTTTTTTTCAATGTCGTCGTCCATTAATGCACTCTAATCGAAAGTATATCATTACTTTAATCTGTTCCTCTTTTTAACTCATTATATACTCTACTTCCACTTTCATCACAATAATGAGTAAATTTAGAGCTCTTGATATATTTAAACCTTTTGTTGGAATTGTTCCAGAAATCGAACTTCCTTATGAAAAAGTTGTATTTGATGAAAAAATCGTTTATACAATTGGTATCTCTGCAATTTATTTATTATCATCATTACCAATAAGTGGTGTAAATCCAAATAAAATTGTTGATCCTTTTAATTGGTTACGTCTCCCATTTGCCTCCGAGGCAGGTACTTTGTTGGAATTTGGTGTTTTACCAGTTTTAACTTCCGCTTTCTTCTGGCAAATATTATCAGGTCTAAAAATTGTTAAAGTTAATTTTAATAATTTTTCTGATAGATCAACTTTCCAATCTTTACAAAAAATTTCAGCTGTTTTAATTGCTTTAATTTATGCAACTCTTTTAGCAATTTCAGGTTATTTTAGACCAATTGATTTCTTTTCTTATCAAAATTCTTTAAATTCAACAACTTCAATTCTTTGGGCAAATATCTTAATTATTGCTCAATTAACAACTTCAACTGCAATTGTTACTCTCTTAGTTGAATTATTAGAAAAAGGTTACGGTTTTGGTCCTGGTGTTATGGTTTTCATTACAGTTTCTGCTGCAACTAAATTTGCTGGTTCATTATTCGGTTTTATTACTAATGTTAAATCATTTGAATCAAATGGTGTCATTGTTCAATTATTTAGAAATTTTTTCAATAAACCTTTAACAACTGGTATCTACTCATTATTCAATCGTACTGATGAAACTAATTTTACTCAAATTTATTTAACAATTATTGTCGTACTTATCTTAACTTATATTCAAAATTTCCGTATGGATATCTCAATTAAATCAACTAAAGTTCGTTCAATGGTCTCAACTTATCCAATTCGTTTATTCTATTGTGGTGCTTTACCAATCTTATTTTCTTACACTATTATTTACAATTTAAATATTATTACATTTGCTTTAACTAAAATCTTTGGTGGTTCAAAATTAATCGCAAATTGGGAAATTGATTCATTAACTAATAATACTTATCATTTAACTTCAGGTTTATTATATTTCATTTCAGGTTCATCTCATTACACTAGTCTCTTATGTTACATTGGTAAAATTATTGCATTTACTGCATTTACCACTTTCACTTCAGCTATCTTTGGTCGTTATTGGTATGCAATGTCAGGTTCAACTGGTAAAGATCTTGCTAAACAATTTAAAGATCAAGATATTGTTGTTGTTGGTCATAGAGATGCAACTGTTGCAAAGGAATTGAATAAATTAATTTCTTCTTCTTCATTAATTGGTGCAACTATCTTAGGTAGTGTTATAGGTTTAGCTGAATCAACTGGTTTATCAAAAGGTTTAGCAGTTGGTGTTACAACTGGCTTATTGTGTGCTTTAAGTTTACTTGAAAATGTTATGAGTGAATATCAACAATCAGGTGCAGTTAATTCACAATTTGCTCAAGTCTTTGGTACTACTTAATCTCCCTAGTAATATTTTTTAAAACATAAATATTTAATTCATTTATTTATTTATTTATGTTTTTTTGTTTATTGTCCTTGTAGAATTTCATCGTCATTTAAAAGAGACCTCTTCTACCTCCAGTAAACTAAACTATATACTTAAGAATACCTGTCCTCAATTTTATAATACATTAAAAACTATTAATACATGTGCAATTAATATTTATTAATAATTAATTATTCAATTAATGATTAGTTATTTTAATCCTTGTAACAATGAAAAATTCTAATAATAATTCAAAATGTATATCTTTACCATCATAAATCCATTCAACTTGCTTTAATAAATTTTTAGCAGCTGATGCATTTTTAATAGAATCATGCCTTGCAACAACAATAATCGGTCTCTCATATGCCCATCTAGTATTTTCCGTATTAATAACTAACTCAACTGCAAATAATAATTTATCAATCTTACCATATCTAAATACTGATCCTTTATAGTTTTTAAAACTGAACAGATTTCTCATTAATTTATGTGGTAATGAATTAAATGTAACATAAACATCAGTAAAATTATATGTATAATCACATTCATATTCCTGCATTGGTAAGCATTCATTAATCTCCATGAATTTATATAATGATAAACTAGAATTATAATCAAGTCTTAAAGAAACTCCGGATGTTGTTAATGTCATTCTTTCAATTGTTCTTTGATATTTATTTAATCCTTGAAAAAGTAAATGTAATTCAGTTGAACTTGATAAAAATCTTTTATATTTCGGTGTTTGAATTAATCTAAAATTAATCTTTGAATTAAGATTTTTCGGTAATTTATGTTCAACACTAAATGATTTTTTCTCCCAATCAAAAACATTGATTGAATTAACTAATTTACACCATTCAAATCTATTATTATAAATTTCATCAAACAGTGAAAAATAAAATTGATTTCTAACTTCAGTTGAATTAGTAGTTTGAAGTATAAATGTAAATTTAATACCATGTAATAATAAAACTTTTAAATCTTCACGAAATGCATTCTTATTTAACATTGGTCTATCAATTATAATCATATTACTTGAGGTTGAACTTAACGAAGCATTTTTAGCCATCATTAACATAGTTAAACTCCAACTATAATTTAATTTCTCCAATGAATCATTAATAGATTCTGTTTCATTATCATTATTTCGTGATTCTTCGAAAAGTTTATCACCACCTAACCCTTCATAACAATTCATTTTTTCGTATTCTTCCTTTTTAGCTAAAGGTTTTAAGGTGTCTGACGGATTCATATCTGTAAGTTCTAGATCAGGTAAAAATTGTGAATACCAATTATAGAATGCACCCTTTCTATCAAATCTATCTATATTTTTATAAGTTAAAAAAGTATAGAGTTGTGGATTTGGTGAATAGGTTGCAGTTAATGTATGATCAAATCTGAAAATATTCAGATGTGATAAGGATTTTGAGTAATTTTCAGTTTTGAAATAATTCCATTTATTAATAACTGGTTGATTATCATATTCTATTTCTTTAGGAATATACGATCCAAAGAATTTGTTGACTAATGAAGCAGGAAGTGGAATATCAACTCCGTTAGTGAATGAAGTATTAAAAATTGGGGTCTCTCTGTTTCTATAAAGTTGTAGGCTGTTTTGTTCTGGATGATGATATGTTATTGCATCACGATCGTGTTCTGAAGGCATTGCTTTTTTACTACGTTTGTATGGTTCGTCTTCGACAAACTCTTCATCGTTATCATTACTGTTATCTAATCTTCTTTTTAAGTTTTGGTTCTGATAATGTTCATTTTCATTCTCATATTCTTCTTTTTCATTTTCATTCTCATATTCTTCTTCTTCATTTTCTTTTTCTTCATTTTCTTCTTCTTCTGCATCTCTTACTTCTCTATTAGCATCAACTGGTTCTTTTTTTACTTTCCCATTAAATTCGTAAGATTCCTGTTTAATTACACTTTTATTATCACTATTCACATCACTGATGTCTTCGTTATCCGAATATTGTTCAGTAGAACCACTATTATAATTTTCCTGTGTTATAGAAGCTGCATTACCATTTTCTTTATCGACTGTATCTTGTTCTTCCATTTGTCTTTGTTCTTTGGCAAGATCAATCTTTAAAGCTTCAATGGCACTTTTAGTTGCAATTTCAGTTTGTGTTGTACTTTCATTATTTTGCTGGTCATTTTTCTTTATCGTATGTGTGTTTGTTAAGTCTTCTAACTTTTCTTTATTGCTTATAGTCCTGTCTGTATTCGTTATATTGTTTTGTATACTATTTAGTATATTTGATTCATTTGTTAAACCGTTACTTAAATTTTCATTTTCTTTAGCAATTCTTCTACCTAATTCCATTATATCTTTTTGTAATTTCAGTTCATCAGCATATGGTGATTTATCTTTTTCACTTAGTTTAAAATTCTTAAATGATATAACCTCTTTCTCTTTCTTTTTCGATTCTTCTGTAGAACTTTTTATGGTTGTATTATCTTGAATACTTTTCTCTTGTCGTTTTTCTTGAGTTTGTTCTAATGGTGTTTCCTCGGGGATTGCTTGTGCTATAACTTGTGGTATTTCATCTACGATTGCAGGTGCTTTATCTTGCAGTATTTCCTGAGTTTTATCTTGAGGTATGTCTTTTGATTGCTCTTGCTGCTTTTCTTGCAGTCTTTCTACACGACCTTGAGGTCCTTGCGGTATATCTATACGTCTTTGTGGTCCTTGCAGTAATCCAGTTGGTCCTTGTGGTGTATGTGTTGGTCTTTCCGTAACTGTTCTCTCTTGTGATCTTTCATTTGATTTCACTACAGGTTTTTCCTTTGTTCTGTCATTATCATTATAAGTGGGATACTCTTGATAATTGTAGTCTTTATATTCATCGTTTTTTGAAAACCGACTTGAAGATTGATAATCCTTACTATAATCACCCCTATATGATGGTTCGTAATATGATGAACTTTCAGTATATCCACCATATCCCCAATCATTATTATCATATGGATATTCACCTCTACCTCCTCTATTACTAATACTACTACTACCGCCAGCAAATCCTCCTCTACCACCTCTTCTTCCACCTCTTCTGTCTCTGTCTCTATTTCTAGGTCTTTCCCTTTCTCTTCGTTTTTGTATGGAATATTGATCACTCATTATTCTCTTGACTTTTATATAATATTATTCTAATGATTCAATGTTAACTCTTGATTTTCTTGTTGTATTATAAACAAAGTGTGATGGTTCAAATATAAAAAAAAAATCCCTTCTTATGTTGGAAATGGAACAAATTTCTCTTACTCGCTTTGCTTCAACGGGGGGAAGAAACAACTTATAGATGTTACTTCTTTTGTTTAACGATTCTACAAAAATATTTCAAATGATCATCAATAGAAGTATCAATGGAGATATTTTATGAATCATGGATTAGAGTTACAGGTTCATCTCATGGTAAATTGAAACTGGCAGATTTATTATTACTTTTTGATGTAATGGAATCATTAAATGGTAAAAGTTTATTATCTACTGAATATAAGAATTTTTTAATTGAATTCATACTGGAATGTCCATCTGCTGAAGTTGATAAGGAGCAATTCAATTCATTAATGGAAAGATTATTTGAATGTCCAATACGAGATGTAATAAATGGGAAATTGGTTGAGAAGTCAGATTACACTTATACACAAACACAATTTGATGATAGTAGTAAATACGGGAGTGATAATGGTGGGAATTATAGAGAATGTGAAGAATTCACACAAACTATGAATAATGAAAGTAAGAAATTTAATTTATTTATGAAGAATGAACCCATTGATGTACAAGAACAAATATTGAGAGATCGAATACAGGAACTTCGTTATATGGTCTCTAAAAGTGAAAAGAGTCAAATAAGAGATGATAGAACTATTAATAAAATGAAGAGTGTGTTAATTGAGTATCTTATAAGTTTGGATGAATTAAATATATCCCGAAATGAAATTTCAAATAGAGAAAAAAATATACAGAAGAAGAAAGTGATAAATAGATTAAAGGATAATGTTGAGAAACAAGATATATTAATTAAAGAATTGAAAAAAAAGTTTGGAGATGGAAAGAGTAATGGAATCATTGGGAAACTCAAGATGAGATTCTTGAAGTTGTATATTGTCATATGGAATATGATTAAACTTCCTCTTTATGTTCTGACAGGGTTTTTAATTTTGAATTTTGTTGTTGTTGTTGTTTATGAACGTTTATTCGGACGTCATATTGATAATTTAAGTGATTCATATTGGGGATATAGATAATTTTATATGAAACTTTTGCTATATTATGTTGTATACTAAAAAATCGTATTTAGTATCATTGTATTTACATTTCCCAAGCAGGTGGTAAAGTATCTAAACATTCTTCACAAAATGTTTTATGACTAGATGCTAATCTTGGGGATCCATAAGTTTCTAAATCTGATTGTGTAGGTTCGTGAGATTTTATTCTTGTAATTGGATTACTTCCCTGTGATGATAATCTTCTAACAAGTGCTGGTGGAGGGGTGTCATGAGAAACTAATACTCCCATTGCAGATTTTTTATCAGAATGACCGAGATTCTTCTCTGGAGATACTATATTTCTAATTTCTTGTTTTAGTGTTTTTGCATCAGGAAATCCACCATTTTCTGTTCTATCCCATACTAAAACCCAATCTGCATTTTCTTCCTTTTTCACATAAACTTTGAAAGTACCAGGTATATATGAAGGTGTTAATAAGACAGATCTAATATCGGCATCATTTGATGTAGTTGCCTTAGATGTGAAAGTTTGTAATAGTTCTTGTTGATACCAAGATGCACGTAAAACCCAATTGCATTTAACGCAGTATAATATCGATACAAGTGGGTATTGAATTGGAGATTGTTCCATTATTATAATGTAGGTATTTGTTGTTGTATTTAAACAATAAAAAGAAGTAACTAAAGGAAGAGAGTATCCCAGTAATTAAGAATCCAGTCATGAACAGACAAAAAAGGCGGTTAAATCGATGAAAATCATCATGAAAGCGACCGAAAGAGATAAAAAAAATCATCGCCAGACAATCAGCTGTGGGGAAAGTTCATTACTTATACAGTTTCTATTTCATTCTTATCTATAAAAGCAAGGGGACCGGTATTGGTTTAAGGTAATTCGTTCTTTTACACTACTTAAATAACTCAACTTTTAACAATGTCATTGGAACTGATAGTACAACATCCAGCTTATAAACATCTACTTAAATTTGCTAATTCTGTTGAAGCAAGAGAAAAATTATTAAGATTACTTCAATATTTTGTACGATTCTTAAGATATTGGAAATTTAGAAGTGCATTCTCTCCTGAAATTGCACAATTATTACCATCTTTACAACAAGCTTTTACACTTATGAGGAAACCATTGAGAATTTTAAAACCGTTTAATCATCTCAGTGGATTTTCAGCTTGTATATCAGATCAATTATCAGATCCATTTCTGAGATATGGTGAAGCTATTAAACAATTAGGTTTATTCTTTTTTTTATCTTGTGATATCATACAATTGGGTAAATCGTTAGGACTTCTTGGTGGTAAAGGTGTTAATGATAAATTAGGTCAAAATAAATTAGTTAAAAATATTAATAAATATGCTGGTTTAATGTGGTCAATCGCATTAATTGGTGGTATTGCTAAAAATATAAGACAATTTCAAATCATTATTTCAAGATGGTATTTTGAACAAAAGAAGTTGGATAAAAATGTAAATGGAAATGTTAATGAAGAAGTTGATGATAAGAAAATTAAAAAATTACCATTAATGTCATTAAACAAAATTAGAAGAGATTTTGTTAAAAATGTATTTGATTTAGTAATTGCAAGTAATATTTATGGTACAATTAATGTTAGTGATGGTTTAATCGGATCATTAGGTATGGCAACAAGTGTTATTGCAATACAAGATTTATGGAATTCTTGTCGTTAAATAGTTGACCTATTTTCATTATCGTATTGTACATGTATTTTAACCTCTTTTATATAAGTATCAGCTTTATTTGTTTCTTTTCAATAATCAGAAATACTTACTTTCTTTCTAAATGTCTTTTTGTCCTTCTTCTGTTTCTTATCATTCAATCTATTTTCATTATCACGTTTCTTTAATTTATCCCAATGTTTTGTAGTCTCCTCTGAAATTTCATCCTTTTCAGCACCACATTCATTAACTGCTTTAATAAATTTACTGAAACATTCTTCCAAATTTTTATCTCTATATCTAGTAGTGCTTGACGTTATTAACACATCACCAGACTGTGTAAAATATTGAAATTTTTTATGCATTGGTGCAGTTTTATCATTAAAGTTTTTCATTATATTATCAAATACTTTCCCTGGAATCCATTTACCACGAGATGAATACCAATTTTGACTTTTTAATCTAATAATTGCTTTAGAATCGGTGGTATTAACATGCTGACCACCTGCACCTTGACTTCTTGCAAAGGTTATAGTGAAATATTTGGATATATCATTTGAAGTGGCAGTAAATAAAGGCTCTTTGAAATTCAGTTTGGAATTTGTAAAATTTCTTATAAATATTCTGGGTATGGTTATCATCTTATGTGGTATCTATCGATGTACTCCGTAAATCAAAAAGAGATGAAATCGATGAATCTGATTTACAGATTAAACAGTTTGTTGAAAGTTTGACTTTTTGTGCGTCCTAATTAGGAATGTTTGCCGAGACTAAGGTCATTGGTAGTAACAAATTACTCTTTGATTGTTTATACTATAGTTGCTAAATCGATTAAATAACAGCTTGATAAACAGACTCTAAATCAATATATTTCTCTAAAATTTCGGGCCGTGATAATTGTTTATCTATCTTTGTATGACGATATCTAAGTCTGAGCAAGATGTAAGCAAGCTACACACTAAGAGAACCCAACTCATTAGGAAACTCAAAAGAAAGAAAGTCACAAACGGCGCTATTGGCGCTGTACAAAAAAATTTCCATTAACGACAAGTGTTAGCTGCTACTCAACGTTAGTGGAAATTTTTTACATTTCACCCCATTCTCACTTTGGTGGGACTTACTAATATATTATTCTAAAACTATATACATAAATAATGAATCGTCTTTTGAAGGCAATTTCCAGTTGTATCTTGACTGAGATATATGCAATTCTCCAGTATGTAAAGAAAACTCTAATTATCAATCAATTTGACCTTCGGAGTTGGTAAAAACTGTAAAAATTTCACTTTTGACACTTTTCGCTGTCAAAAAAAATAATTGAAAGCTATTTTGAAAACTTTTGCACAATATATTACATTGTAAACCTGTAAATGTATTTACTTGCCGCATTTGTAATTTGGATATCTCCTTATCTTGAAACGCTTTTTCCTACTTTTAACAGTCAATAAAACCCCGCCAATCATTTGATTGATGATGCAAATTTACTCAATAAATTTTCATTTTAGGTAATAATCAACACTCATCACATAATAGTTGCGCTTAATTTCACCCGTTTTCATTTTTCATTATCAAAATTCTGTTTAGTGTTCTAATTTTTTCCATTTTATAAAAGGTTTTTGAAACTTTTATATATATAAACATTCTCCATTTATCTATTAGTACATAACAAACATTTTATTTAAATACCCGTAATAATGAAATTCACCGAACTAAAACCAAAGGTATGGTCTAAAATTCGTTCCAGTACTTCAAAAAATAATTTAAATTCATCAAGTTACAATTTTGAGTCTCAAGTAGAATATGGTCTTTCTAATGATGGTGATATATCCCCATCTCCAGTTAAATCAAATGAAGTAACTTTAGAATGCTTTAAAGAAAAAAAACCTTACGATAATGGTGATCTAGAATCACAAGATGATTTAGAAGGTTCTATTGTTGAAACTAAAGTTAAGCGTGGTCTTAAATCAAGACATGTTGCTATGATTGCTTTAGGTGGTACTATTGGTACTGGTTTGTTCATTGGTACTTCTACTCCTCTTAGTTTAGCAGGTCCGGTTAATACACTTATTGCTTATTTGTTTTTTGGTGCATTAGCTTACTCAGTCACTCAATCATTAGGTGAAATGGCAACTCATACCCCAATCGCTGGTTCATTCTGTACTTTCAACACTAAATATTTATCAAAGGCAATAGGATTTTCAACTAACTGGTGTTATTGGTTCTCTTGGGCAATTACTTTTGCTATCGAATTATTCGCAGTTGGTCAAGTTATTGAATATTGGACATTTGCTGTTCCTACATGGGCATGGATTTTAATCTTTTATTTCATTTTGACTGGTGCTAACTTTGTTCCTGTTAGATATTACGGTGAAATTGAATTTTGGATTGCATTCATCAAAGTTATCGCAATTGTGGGTTTCTTAATTTATGCACTTTGTATGGTTTGTGGTGCTGGTGCTACCGGTCCTGTTGGTTTTAGATACTGGAGAAATCCAGGTCCGTGGGGAAATGGACCAGGTTTAGTTTCTAATATCAATACCGATAGATTCTTAGGTTTTGTTTCATCATTTATTAATGCAGCATTTACTTATCAAGGTGTTGAGTTAACTGGTATTTCAGCCGGTGAGAGTGCAAATCCACGTAAAACTGTTCCAAAAGCCATCAATAAAGTTATTTTCAGAATTTTATTATTTTATATCATGACATTGTTTTTCATTGGTCTTTTAGTTCCATTCAATGATCCAGCATTAAGCAGTGATGAAAACTTTATTTCATCATCCCCATTTCTTATTGCAATTACTAATTCAGGTACTCCAGTTCTTCCAAGTATTTTTAATGCTGTTATGCTTGCAACTATTATCTCTGCTGGTAATTCAAACATTTATATTGGCTCACGTATTTTATACTCAATGGCTGGTACAACTGCACCAAAAATATTTGCAAGAACTAACAGACATGGTGTTCCATTTGTTGGTGTTATCTTCACATCTCTGTTTGGTTTACTTGCCTTTTTAAACGTTTCAAATAGTGGTACAACAGTTTTTAATTGGTTAATGAACATTGCCGCTTTAGCTGGTTTAATTTCATGGTGTTTCATTACAGCTTCTCATTTAAGATTCATGGCAATTTTAAAATCAAGAAACATTTCAAGAGATAGTTTACCATTTAAGGCTAATTTTGGACCAGTTATTGCATGGATTACAGAATTCTTCCTTGCTTTAATTGTTTTCATTCAAGGTTACTCAGTCTTTTTCGATTTTAATGCAAATGATTTCTTTGCATACTACATTTCATTGATTATGTGTGTTGTTTTTTGGATTGTTTCACAATTAACTCTTTACAGAAATGAACCATGGTTAATTCCTGTTGATGATGTTAATCTTGATGATGCATCAAGACAAATCGATAATGAAGTTTGGGAAGATGATGAAGCACAATTAAATAAATCTAAACTGGATAGATTTTGGGATTTAATTTTATAGAATAGCTAGTATATCTTTTTTGCTATCTTATAACTATGTATTTGTATACTAATAATGATGATTATAGTAAATATAATTTTTTCCTTTAGACATTTTGTAGGTGGCTCGTTGGTATCAGCATTGATTAGATATTAACGCTATATCAAAACATAAAAATCATATATAGTATCATCATAAAATAATACATGTACCGACCCCTCTGGGCAAGATGATCGGTCGGAAGCACCCGAATAATTAAATTAAGTGGCATCTCTTCAGTAAAGCCATGCTATTAATTAATAGCTTAGTGCCTTAAAAACGGCGCAAAAGAAAAGAGAAATGCCTTTCGCGAAATTTTAATTAATCTGTCCATTAAAGTCAACTCATGGCTTCTACCAAACTTTAGTGGACATATGTATATACCATATATATATCTTGTATTTGCAGAAATAGAGCTATTTACTTTACTTACTTTTCGCCATTTAAACACACAGTACATGTAATCAAACTCTACTTCTTATCTTTACTATCTAATCTCGGAATTACTTATCTTATCAGTTCCGTACTAGCTCATCGTAATAGGTAAAATGTTTAGAAAATTTTTAATCGCTGTCACCGAAAAAAAATTTCATGGTAAAATTAAAGGGTTTTAATGCCACCTCAATTTACGGTGATTTGACACATTTTCCGCTTCGTACTCCTATTACTCTTAATTTAATTTAATTTACTAATATCTTAATTGATCTTATTAATGTTTATAAATTACACTACACGGTATCAATTGATGAATAAAGAGTTAAATATTCTATAACAAAGTACAAGTAATCTAGCACAGTAAACATAATAAAAGTGAATCATTAGACCAAATAAAAAGAAATGAGAATACCAGCTTATATGCATGATTAATGTCACAAATTCGTAATTTTTAGATAAGGATTTTTGTTAATTTAACTTTTTTCTATTCATTTTTTTTTTTCAGTCACTCTTTTAAACCTCTCATCTTGTGCTGTTTTTCCTAATCTTATATATAAATGTTGTTGCCTGCCCATTTTTATCTTTTTATCTTTTTATTTTCATCTTCTTTCAAGTTTATAAATTTTCTTTCTCGGATCAATTCACAACACAACACAACACAACTTTTGAAACTTTATTACATATTGGCGAAACAATATGAAGTTTAACGTTCTTTTAAAATCAAACAAGAAAGACTCAACCCCTGATTCTAGTTCACAATCAACTATGTCAGGTTTCAATAATCAATATGAAAGCATTGACTATCAAATGCATGAACAATATCCAGTTAAATCAAATGAAGTAACTTCAGAATGCTTTAAAGAAAAAAAACCTTACGACAATGGTGATCTAGAATCACAAGATGATTTAGAAGGTTCTATTGTTGAAACTAAAGTTAAGCGTGGTCTTAAATCAAGACATGTTGCTATGATTGCTTTAGGTGGTACTATTGGTACTGGTTTGTTCATTGGTACTTCTACTCCTCTTAGTTTAGCAGGTCCGGTTAATACACTTATTGCTTA
Organism: Pichia eremophila; assembly: GCA_030579415.1. Lineage (NCBI taxonomy): Eukaryota > Fungi > Ascomycota > Pichiomycetes > Pichiales > Pichiaceae > Pichia > Pichia eremophila. The sequence continues at coordinate 76,861 of JAKTQW010000209.1, read as the reverse complement.
TTTGTTTTTTGGTGCATTAGCTTACTCAGTCACTCAATCATTAGGTGAAATGGCAACTCATACCCCAATCGCTGGTTCATTCTGTACTTTCAACACTAAATATTTATCAAAGGCAATAGGATTTTCAACTAACTGGTGTTATTGGTTCTCTTGGGCAATTACTTTTGCTATCGAATTATTCGCAGTTGGTCAAGTTATTGAATATTGGACATTTGCTGTTCCTACATGGGCATGGATTTTAATCTTTTATTTCATTTTGACTGGTGCTAACTTTGTTCCTGTTAGATATTACGGTGAAATTGAATTTTGGATTGCATTCATCAAAGTTATCGCAATTGTGGGTTTCTTAATTTATGCACTTTGTATGGTTTGTGGTGCTGGTGTTACCGGTCCTGTTGGTTTTAGATACTGGAGAAATCCAGGTCCTTGGGGTGCAGGTGCAGGTTTAGTTTCTAATATCAATACCGATAGATTCTTAGGTTTTGTTTCATCATTTATTAATGCAGCATTTACTTATCAAGGTGTTGAGTTAACTGGTATCTCTGCCGGTGAATCATCAAATCCAAGAAAGACAGTTCCAAAGGCAATTAACAAAGTCATTATCAGAATTCTACTTTTCTACATTTTAACATTATTCTTCATTGGTTTATTAGTTCCATATAACGATCCAGCATTAAGCAGTGATGAAAACTTTATTTCATCATCCCCATTTCTTATTGCAATTACTAATTCAGGTACTCCGGTTCTTCCAAGTATTTTTAATGCTGTTATGCTTGCAACTATTATCTCTGCTGGTAATTCAAACATTTATATTGGCTCACGTATTTTATACTCAATGGCTGGTACAACTGCACCAAAAATATTTGCAAGAACTAACAGACATGGTGTTCCATTTGTTGGTGTTATTTTCACATCTCTTTTTGGTTTATTAGCATTTCTTAATGTTTCCAATGATGGTACTACAGTTTTCAATTGGTTAATGAATATTTCAGCATTAGCTGGTTTAATTTCATGGTGTTTCATTACAGCTGCACATTTAAGATTCATGACAATTTTAAAATCAAGAAATATCTCACGTAGTACATTACCATTCAAGGCTAATTTTGGTCCAGTTATTGCTTGGATTACAGAATTCTTCCTTGTTTTAATTGTTTTCATTCAAGGTTACTCAGTTTTTTTCGATTTCAATGCAAGTGATTTCTTTGCATATTACGTTTCATTAATTATGTGTGTTGTTTTCTGGATTGTTGCACAATTAACATACTACAGAAATGAACCATGGTTAATTCCATGTGATGAAGTTGATTTTGATGGAGATGCAAGACAAATTGATAATGAAGTTTGGGAAGATGATGAAGCACAATTAAGTAAATTATCTGCTTTAGATAAATTCTGGGACATTATATTATAATCATTTTAAATTATCATTTAATTTAACACTTTATAGATTGATAAATTTATATTTTACATGCTTTTCTAATCACAGTTTATCTTTTATTTTTGTAACTCTAAAATTATCTTTTTGAGATTATACAATACAATGCAGATGTAATTTATTGAATGCTACACCTACCGGGCCGTTAGTTTAAACTTCCCACTAATAAATTGATATTTAAGGTCTCCGCTTTTGTTGACATGGCATTTCCTTATCGTCTGAAGATGATTAGCTCAAGTAAGTTTACATCCCACAAAATAAAGATCACCATAACGTAAACAGCGACATCAACAACTGCTCGCTGTGAACTGCCATTAACAGTGTACAACTTAACAAAATACTTTTGACATGCATTTTTGACACAAAACGGTTTTACTATTGTTGAAAAAATAATTTTGTGCCCTTCAAAAGAAACTATTGCAAATTGTGCCAAATTTTTCTTTGCGGACTTCACACAAAATTGTCCACTAACGTCAAGGAATACCTTCTGACAAACGTTAGTGGACATACTAAAAAATAGCTTACCTACTGAAATTGGAAAAATGTATTTTGATCCACTAACTTCAAGTAACAGCTGTATTATTGACGTTTTCAATGTATTTAACATTCAACATCCAAGTTAACACGGAGTTGGTAGTAATCAAGACAATATTTGAAAAAGTAAAGTTATAAATTGTTGCATGTATCCTCTTCTTGTAATCCCCTATTAGTAGTTTGTACTACAAGCTTCCTTTAAAAGTCATTCGGATATTTACTTACTAATTATGCAGAAATTTGGAGCTTTTACTATTGGAATGATCTCGCTGAATGTATACTTTTAAAGGGAAAAAATTAAGGAAAAATATTTATTGGCATTCCAGGCGGCGTAAAGTTTTTCACTTTAGAGCTCCAAAAGGAAACTTTATACTTACAAGTTTCCATTAAGATGGTGAAGTGTTACACACTTTTCCTATATCGAAGTATACCAGGTATTATATTTGTCAAAAATTTATGACAAAGTTTTCCAATTCACAGTTTAAATAAACTTCTTTTGATGGAGAAAGAAGTTATTCACTTTTGAACGTTTATTCTTTTAATCTTTTTTCCTGGAATAACCTAGAATAGATTCTTTTTTACTATCCATAAAATGGCTCTTCCAAGAAAACTGAATAGACTAAAGAAGTTTAGTCAAGCTAAAAACGAACCTAGGAATGACGATATAACGAATATTGAAACTTCTAACAGTATTTCTTCTTCACCTGAAGCAAATGAAAATATCAGTTTTATTGAAGAAAAAAAATCGCCATGGTCAAGTTCTTATAACAAAGGCTATGATTCAAATAACGATTATGTAAATGAAGAATTAGAAGGTGATGTTCACGAAACTAGAATTAAACGTGGTCTTAAATCAAGACATGTTGCTATGATCGCTTTAGGTGGTACTATTGGTACTGGTTTGTTCATTGGTACTTCATCACCACTAAAAATGGCAGGTCCCGTTAATACACTTATTGCATATATTTTCTTTGGTGCGTTAGCTTACTCGGTCACTCAATCATTAGGTGAAATGGCAACTCATACCCCAATCGCTGGTTCATTCTGTACTTTCAACACTAAATATTTATCAAAATCTATTGGTTTTAGTTCAAATTGGTGTTATTGGTTTCAATGGGCTATTACATTTGCTATTGAAATTTTCTCTGCTTCTCAATGTATTCTTTACTGGACTGATAGAGTTCCAGCTTGGGCATGGATTTTAATTTTCTTTGTTACAATTACAATTGCTAATTTTGTTCCAGTTAGATATTATGGTGAAATTGAATTTTGGGTTGCATTCATCAAAGTTATCGCAATTGTGGGTTTCTTAATTTATGCACTTTGTATGGTTTGTGGTGCTGGTGTTACCGGTCCTGTTGGTTTTAGATACTGGAGAAATCCAGGTCCTTGGGGTGCAGGTGCAGGTTTAGTTTCTAATATCAATACCGATAGATTCTTAGGTTTTGTTTCATCATTAATTAATGCAGCATTTACTTATCAAGGTGTTGAGTTAACTGGTATTTCAGCCGGCGAGAGTGCAAATCCAAGAAAGACAGTTCCAAAAGCAATAAACAAAGTCATTATTAGAATTTTACTTTTCTATATTTTAACATTATTCTTTGTTGGTTTATTAGTTCCATATAATGATCCAGAATTAAGTTCTGATAAAAGTTTTATTGCATCATCACCATTTTTAATTTCAATTACTAATTCAGGTACTCCAGTTTTACCACATATTTTCAATGCAGTTATTTTAACAACATTAATTTCAGCTGCTAATAGTAATGTCTATATTGGTTCAAGAGTTTTATATTCAATGGCAGGTAATACAGCACCAAGATTTTTTGCAAGGACTAATAGTTATGGTGTTCCAATTTATGGTGTTTTATGTACGGCCGTTTTCGGTGCATTAGCATTTTTGAATGTTTCTAATGATGGTACTACAGTTTTCAATTGGTTAATGAATATTTCAGCATTAGCTGGTTTGATTTGTTGGTGTTTTATTACAGCTGCACATTTAAGATTTATGGCAATTTTGAAATCTAGAAACATTTCACGTGATACTTTACCATTTAGATGTTCAATTGGACCAGCTGTAGCTTGGTTTACTGAATTCTTCCTTGTTCTAATTGTTTTCATACAAGGATATTCAGTTTTTTTTGATTTTAATGTAAACGATTTCTTTGCATATTATATTTCATTAATTATGGTTGTTGTATTTTGGATTGCAGCACAGTTTACAGTTTATAGAAAAGAACCATGGTTAATTCCATTAGATGCAGCAGATATTGATTCTGAAGCTAGAAAAGCTGCAGAAGTTTGGGAAGATGAAGATGATGAAGATTATGATAATGCTAATAAATCATGGATGGATAAATTCTGGGATGCAGTTATTTAATTAAACATGTATACTATTTTTTGATGTGAATATATTTATTAATCAAACCATTTATAATAGAAACAATCAAAGAAGATGCACAGTAGGGATGGGGTAATTGTGCTCTCAGTGTAAAATATGGCAAAATATGAGACAAATGGTGAGGGAGAGTATAAAATTTGAGAAATTATGAAATAAGTTTTCTCATAATATTTAGCATAAAGTTATCACATTACTATAAATAAAAGGACATATCCCTAATTATACTTTTATATATTATACTATATGAGTTAGTTCTTTTACTAAGCAAAACTATATCAATTTATATGTATTGTGTGTAGATGTTATACGAATAAATATATTATAAGTCCTCATTAAAAGTCCCTCACTTCATATATTTTGCCATATTTTACACTCAGAAGCGCTCTTGTCAAGTTGCATAACATTTAGATCACAGCAAATCATCAATATTTTCCTTTTCTTTTCTTTTCTTTTCTTTTTCTTCTATACTCTACATAAGATCTAAAGATTGAATATTTAAAATGGAAGTTCCAGAATTATCAGAACCAAGTAATCAAATGCAACTGAAAGATCTGATAAGTAAATTTTGGAAAAAAGTTAAGGAAAATTTATTATTATGGGGTCTAAATGTTACCCTACTAACAATTTCAGTATACCTTGAAGTATTTGCACAAGCTTCTAAAAGACCATTCTCAGTACATGATACAGCCATTTCATATCCATTTGTTGCTTATGAGAAATATGATAATATTAATTTAGTCATAATAAGTGCAATATTACCATTAATTGTAATGACTACATTAATATTAGTTGATCAAGTGAAAGGTGATAAGTTTAAAAGATTTTACAATACAGTTTCACTATTTATATTTTGTATGAGTATTAATGGGTTTTTAACAACATTTACTAAGATTAGATTAGCCAAATTAAGACCTGATTTTTTAGCAAGATGTGGACCATTATTGAAAAAGGATGAAATGAAAAATGGTATTTTATATTGGGATGATATTTGTTCTGCACCGTTTGGGGAATTTATTTTAAGAGATGGATATAAATCTTGTCCATCGGGACATTCATCAGTTTCTATGTGTGGTATGTTATTTATGTCAATTTGGTTATATCATACATATGGGAAAAAGTTAAAGAATGACAATAATAAGAATTTAATAATTAAATTTTTATTTTTTACACCAATATTAATGTCAATTGAGATCATTACTAGTAGAATTTATGATTTTAAACATAGTTATAATGATGTTATGTGTGGTACCATTGTTGGTATACTATCTGTTGTTATTCCTGTACATTATTACAATTTAAAGGATATAGAGGGTGAAGAAGAGATAATATTACCTGTTTAGGAAATAGAATGAGTCGTTTGCGTCGCATGGAGTTTGATAATAGACAGTTGTTCTAAAAATTTAAAAATTTAATCAAGTTCGCATTTTTGGTGTTTTGGAGAGCTGAGCTTCCCATGGTTTTTGCATCAATGTTTTATTATTGTTTTGTTTTGTATATTTATATATAATTTGTAATTATAGTTTTCTTTATTCTTTTTTAGATAAACAACAGATAGAATATAATCAAGATGTCTGAGGCACCAAAACCAGAAGCAGCAGATAGTACACATATCAATTTAAAAGTTACTGATGGTAGTTCAGAAGTTTATTTTAAGATTAAAAAAGTTACTCAATTAAAGAGACTTATGGAAGCATTCTGTAAGAGACAAGGTCGTCAACCAAATAGTTTAAGATTCTTATATGATGGTCAAAGAGTTGAACCAGAGGATACACCAGAAAGTTTAGATATGGATGAAGGTGATGTTATTGAAGCTCATAGAGAACAAGTTGGTGGTGCATTTTAATTTGTATAATTTCTATTATGTATTTTTTTACCCCTTTTCCCCACTCTTTTCTTCCTTATTGATAACAATTTATTACAATAACTATATTCTAGTGGAAGGTTATCAATGCAGTGTATATTTAACTTCCCCCTATAAAACTTATATCCTAAGTATAATACGTCTTAACGCTCGAAAACGTGATTTTCTAAATTTTTTTCTTATTTGTTAGACCTCCACATAGACTCATGTTGGACATGTAGATAGAGAATTGCATGGATCAAACATTTGTGTTGTTAGTTTGTAAAAATATTGAAAATTGGTTGAGTTATGAACGTTCAAAGTTTACACCATACAAAATTTCAATCAATTTCCGTGGGAGATCTACAATACTTGGATACTTCTAAATAGTATCATTGGAAAGAGGGAAGTCTCTATATATAGAAAAGATACTCGATATGTTTTAAAAGTGTTGTTTAACATTATTTATTAACGTTACTAATTTTGACCATTTTTCGTGTTTTTTTGAACAATTTTTCAGTAAGTTTACTATGGGAAGTAAAAATTCTTTTTACATTTATTTAATAACTAGATTGAAATCGAAAAATCGGCTTGCGGGAAATTTTAATTTACACTTTTCTCTTTCTAATGAATCTATTAGTATCTTATCAATGTTACTGATGGTCTCAAACTAGTTGTAAATAGATTACAGAATACACGCTTACCTAATAAATATTTAACCACTTACGTAATCCACGTATTATACTTAGGAAAAATTATTTCCCCCATAGGGGGTAATATTTTCATAGTTCTATACGCCTACTTTAATCATTATATATAATCAATATAATATATTACTATTGCTATTTTATTGCAGTATTAAATATAGCATAATAGATAAATAAATAATTGAAGTTACGTAATAATAGACGCGACTATTTACTAGTATTGAAAAAAAAAACGCGTAAAAAATGTTTTAAAATTGTTACAATTTACGTGTCAATTTAATAAACGCGCTTTCCACTATAGAGTAGAAGACAATATCGCGTTTTACTCTTTTATTATTGTTATAATGTTTAACTAGGGGTTATACATTATGATTATTATTATGAGTATTATTATAATTATTTTAATTTCAATCTGAATTTAAATTTTTTAATTTAATTTATTGGTTTTCATTTTTATGTACTTTCGTATTTGTTAATTAGTTCTCTTTGGATATTTCCAATTTATCATCACTGTCTCTCTTTTCTTGAAAACCAATATCTATTTGGACTGAATCCACCTACCATTCAGTAACTCATATCCAACAACACATATTAAAAGGTCAGTTTGATATTTGTTTCATTCAATTAGTCACACAATCAGTCAGTTAATCAAATTATTTATAATTGTTGTTAAATATTTACATATACAATAGATAGATAGATAGATAGATAGATAGATATCTTCCCAACTTTTTACATTCATTCATTTAAGTATATCACATCTCTCATAAAACTATCAATTTAATTATTTTACAAAGTAAGTACTTCCCTTTTTTTCATTTTCATATTAAAATACATATAACAAAGTATACTAACAAATTTCATATTCCTCCTAATTTCATTTTATTTTATTTTATTATAGATGATGGCACAACATTCAAGACAATCATCATTTGCTTCATCATTTGTATCAACAAGTGCACGTTCTCGTAATACAAATTCAATGATATCTCCAAAGAAAAGAAATCCTGTTAAGATTGGTCCTTGGAAATTAGGTAAAACTTTAGGTAAAGGTGCAAATGGTAGAGTTTTCTTAGCAACTAATGTAGATACAAATCAAAAAGCTGCTGTTAAAATTGTTTCAAAATCTTCTTTATCAAATGATCCAAATCAAACTCAAAAAACTGAAGATTTACAATATGAAAATGAAAATAGTAATGAACATGAACAAGAACAAGATTATGATTCAGCTGGTTTAAGTTATGGTATTGAAAGAGAAATTATTATTATGAAATTATTAAATCATAAAAATGTTTTAAGATTATATGATGTTTGGGAAACTGAAAAGGCTTTATATTTAGTCTTAGAATATGTTGAAGGCGGCGAATTGTTCGATTTATTAGTCGATAGTGGTCCATTACCTGAAGATACGGCAGTTGGATTCTTCAGTCAAATAATACTTGGTGCTCTTTATTGTCATAGTTTAGGAATATGTCATAGAGATTTAAAACCTGAAAATATACTCTTAGATAAAGATTTAAATGTTAAAATTGCAGATTTTGGTATGGCAGCTTTAGAAAGTGGTAGATTGTTAGAAACTTCTTGTGGTTCTCCTCATTATGCTGCTCCTGAAATCATTAGTGGTTTACAATATCATGGTGCAGAATCTGATGTTTGGTCCTGTGGTGTTATTTTATTTGCTCTTTTAACTGGTAGATTACCTTTCGATGATGATAATATTAGAGATTTATTATTGAAAGTTCAAGTTGGTAAATTTGAAATTGTCGAACCATTATCATCTGAAGCAATTGATTTAATTAATAAAATGCTTACAGTTGATCCTGAAGAAAGAATTAAAACTAAAGATATTTTAAAACATCCATTTGTTAAAAAATATTATAATTGTGAAAATGATGCAGATTTTATGCAATTACCTTCACCTGAATCTGCAATTAGTCCAGTTAAATCAAAGGATGAAATTGATCAAAGAATCTTAGAAAACTTGGTTATTTTATGGCATGGTCGTTCCGCTGATTCAATTGTTGAACAATTATTATCACCAACTTCAAATCCTGAAAAAATTTTTTATTCTTTACTTTTAAGATATAGACATGATCATTTGAATAATAAAACAACAAATTCTTCAAACTCATTAGATTGTAATAAAAATAATAATAATAATACTTCTAATCAACAAGGAATTAACAATATTAAAATTGATGCTGATGATTTAGTACGTACTTCTTCAATCATTTCTAAAACCACTGAAAAAATTGCACATTCTTCACCTTCATCTTCAAATGCCAGTAGTACTCCAAGAAAGAGACTATCATATACTGCATCTACTGCAAATAATAGACCAATTTCATTTTCAAATAAAAGGAATACAAGATCAAGAGATTCATTAACATTTTCTAAAATTACTCCACCATCTTCAAGTGATTCAAGTCCTTCAAAGAATGGTTTAATACATTTAGATCAACAACAACAACAAGAAAGATTTAGTTTAACACCATCTAAATCTTCAAATATTGATCTTAAACGTCGTTCATTAATTGCGGTTGATACAACACCAACTAAGAGATCATCAAAGATTATTAATGAAACTTCAAATCTTCAAAAAATGTTAGCAAGTAGACCTTCAAATACAAAATTGAAGAGAAATTCAGTTACTTCAAAAGTTTTATCAAGTTATGCAAAATTAACTGAATATGAAAATTCAAAGAAAAATGTTGAAGATTATGGTAAAAGAACATCATCTGATTTTGCTGCATTATGTGATATGTTATTTAATGATGAAAGTAAGGCAAATGTTAAAATCCCTGATTCTGAATCAATGGCAACAATCAATGCAATTGTTTTCGGTAATAAGAAAAATTGTAATTCAAAACGTTTATCAACAAATATGACATCATATCATCCATCGAATTCAATCAAACCTGCAACTGGTAATGCAATTAAGTCAGTCTTAAAGGAAAACAATAGATATTCTAAAAAATTAAGAAATGCAAGTAATCCGGCTGAAAGAATTACACAATTATTAAATGTTAATGATTTTGAAGATAATGAACGTCGTACAGCGTCAGATTATCATACTCAAATTAAATCTAATTTAGTTGAACCACCAAAGCCAATTTCTCGTTTAGATCCTAGATATAAAGCTTATGAAACTTATCAAAAGAGAACATCACAACATACTGCACATTTATTAAAGATGCAAGAAGAAGCTGAAGCTGAAGCCAAAGCAGCTGCTGAAATTAAGAAACGTGAAGAAGAATTGAGGATTGAACAAGAGAAACTGGAATTACTAAAGAAACAAAAATATAGAGGTGCTGATTTAGTTGATAAAACTTATAATAATGATGGTTTAGGATTATCAACTGGTACAGTTTTAAAAAAGAATGAAAATTATTTCAGTCCACCAAAACCTTCACAATTAAAATCAAATCGTTATAGTAATTTATCAATGTATTCAACAAAAACTTCATCTAAGAGATTAAGCTTTTATTTAAGAGAATTGGATGAAGAAATTGCAAAGAATAAAACCAGTGCTAAAAAGGAAAGATTATCTAGAATAAGTATGATTGTGAATGAACCTGAAAATATACTTGAGGAAGAAGATAGAACCAGTGAGTTAAATGTTATTAATCATAGTAATAGTATGAATACACTTAATGAAGATGATGAAGATAATACTGAAGAAACTGAACTTGATATTCATGAAGAAGATGATGATTTCATTGGTAAACCAAGATCAGCAAGTATTTCTAAAATTATTGATAATGAATTATGTTTTGTTGATCCAAACCAAATCACTTCCACTCAACCATTAATAACTGAAAATAAAGCTATTGAAAATAACAATAACGAGTATCTTGCAGAATCAAGTAATATAACTAATGGATCATCAGTTTATTCACCTGTTCCAGCAATCCCGCCAAAGATTGAAGATTCATTTAATAATGATTCAACTGCAGATAATGTAATTAAAGTACCAATTGTTCCTGGATCACCAATCAAGAGACAAGTTAAACCAAAGAGAAGTGATGGTACATTTGAAGTTTTCGAAGATGCAATTAGAAAATCAAAACAAGAATTTGAAGAACTTCAATCAAATAAATCAGTTGTTGTTGAAGCTCCATCTCAACCAGTTTTACCTATTGAAGTTCCAAAACCTCTTAATATTGAAAAACAACGTCAACCAATAAATGAATCTAACGAAACAAAGAATACTGCACGTAAATCATCTATTTTCTCAAAATTGAGTCAACAAATTCAACCTGCAACTCCTGCTACTGAAAGAAAAAGTTCATTTGGTAAAACTCTCAAATCATTATTTGGTTCAGGTTCATTAGCATCACCAGAGATTTACTATACTATTCTTTCAACTAAAGATTCTTTTGAAGCTTTAAAATCATTACTTTCCGGCTGGCGTCATTATGGAATTGGTAACTTAGTAATTGATTCAGATAAAAATATTTTAAAGGGTGAGATTGCTAAGAATAATACGTTAAATGTTAAATCTTGTAAATTCACATGTATTGTTACTAATTCTCCTAATGGATCAAAGATAACATTCAATCATGAAAAGGGTTCTGCAAAGAGTTTTTCTAGACTTGTTGGTGAAGTCAGACGTATTTTAATTAATGAGAATGTTTTAGTTCGTTGATCTATGTTTTACTGATTTGTTTTGTTATACTATTATTATATTATTTTGTTTTTATCTCTATGTACATTAGTTTTGTTTTTAATTTGTTTACTAATTTATTTTTGTTTAAATTCAATCTTAAGAATTATTTTACTGAAATCAATCCATCTTATGTAGTCATAAATCTAAATATACAATATTATACAATTGTTCTATAAAGTAGTTGGTTGTTCATTCTAGAACTTTAGCTGTTATACGTTTGATATTATCATTAGGGTGACCTGTCTTAATTAACTCTTGAATCTGTAATTCGAAAACAACACTATCAACTTTAAAATATTTTGGTATTGATGAGAATTCATAAACATCCTGAAGTAATAGTGAAAGTAAATATGGTCTTAATGGATCATAAGCCTCACTTAATGGTCGTAAACTTGAATATGGAATGCCTGGGTATGTTGAATTAAATTTAAATTCAGGAAAGAAAATTGCTGCTAAAAGATCAAATAGTTGTTGAGTTGATAAAACTTTTTTAACAGATCTACTTGATAATGCAATACCCTTTGATGAACAATAAACAGATTCTCTTGGATCATTTATCGAACTCAAGGAATCAATCTTTACTTCTAGACCTGATTTTTTATCCTCTAGTGTGGTTTGTAATGTATTAGGATCCGTGTCTTTAATTTCTTTGTTATTATCAGCGGTTTTGTCTTCATTTTTTTGGTCGATGTTTGCATCCAATGCTGCAACTTCTGTAGCTTGGTTGACATTGTCTTCATTAGGTTTCTCACCTGAAACAGCGGGAGTAGTAGTGGTAATTACATCGTCCTTAGTGTTAGGAGTACTAACATCATTTGCTTTCCCTTCAGCTTCTGCAGGTTTATTAGGCGCAGGTTCCGCTTCTTTCATCTCAACACCTGCAGGCGGATCATTTGATTTGGTATCAGCATCTGCTGTTTCTTGTGCATCCACAAATGCATCCTCACTTTCATTCTTGTTTGAAGTAGCTTCCGGTGCTTTTTCTGTGCTTTCTGGTGCTTTTTCTGTACTTTCAACAGCAATACTTGGTTCTGATTGCTTAAGCCTTTCTTGTTGTCTCAGGATATCTTCTTCATCTTCAGAATCGTATGTTAATCGAGGAATGTTTTCCATTGCAACTTTAATAGAATCCAAAACATCTATAAAATATAAATTCTTACCATCTGTTATAATACTGTTTAAATATTCAATCCTTTCAGCAACCTTTTCACGAGGAACAATTTTCTTAAACATGTTAAAATACTCATCCTCTGTAGAAAAAACCTTTAACCATAATAATCCCTTAATCTTTGTATTCTTAATTCTTAAAAGGTCTATATTTTTGCTCAAATAACTATCATATCCAAACATTGAGCTAAACCTTTCTGAAAAAATAAATGGTGGTAATTTTTTAGCTGTTTTTGATAATTCTGGTAAATTTTTCATAATATAACCATATTCAAATGGATGTAAGAATGGGGTAGTATCATATTGATTACCACCACATCTTTTAGAAAGTTGGAAAATAAGGGAGTTGAGCAAATTATCAATTTTTCCATTGATATCAGAATCTGCATTTGTTATTGATTCAGGTAAATTAGAGAATAAAGAGTATTGGGCTGGTTTATAGTTGAAACCTTTAACTTCAGGTTTTAATAAAGTACTCTTTGATGATGGTAGATGGGTTTCTAATTCAGTGTATAAGAAATCCAATGTCTTTTCTAAAACATAATATGTTTTTCTTCTGACAGATGATCTTCGTTTAGATGATTTTTCTTTTTTAGATTTTGATTTTTTAACTTTTTTAGATTCGGTACTCTTCTCTTTGGATAATTTACGTTTTTTCAAAGTATCTGATTCTCTTATCTTTTGTTCTACTGTACGTTTCTTTTTAGGTTTTGAAATTCTTGGTGCTGAGTCAGTCGATCCTGATCCCATATTTTCATATTCAATGATATGTTCAATAATAGAAGTGGAATTAGTCATACCATTGTCTATCGCATCTTTCAAAATTTCGTCATCTGATTCATCCTCTGAGTCATCCTGTGATTCATTTTCAAGGTCATTATCCTCCTCTTCCTCTGATTTTTCTTCTTCGTCGTCAATGGTGACAATTGTTTTAGCCTTTTTATTGTTTTCATCATTGTCACTGTCTAGTTCAATCTCATGATCTGAGTCCACTAATTGTTCTAGTGTGCTTTTCCTTAAATTTTTGGTACTTCCCACATGAAGATTTTTAGTGCTTATTTTTGAATCATAATCTGAATCTGAGTTATCTGATGGAACTGATATATTATCGGATTCAGATTCATATTCTTCCAATATTTGAGCATCATCATAATCTGGTGTTTCTGTTCTAACATAAAACCTTTCGCTGATTTTAGGTTTCTGGAATTTAGGTTTGGATTTACTCATAATCTTTTTAGTCAATTCAGCTAACGATATATCATTTATTCGTCTATTTGTATTTACTTCTGATTCATTGTCATTTTCCGGTGTAGCACGTCTTGGTCTTTCCTCATTTAAATCATCACTGTCTATTTCTTCAACCATTGCATTTATTGATAATTCATTTGCTTGTTCTATGAAATTATTGAATGGATAATTCATTCTACCCTTATTATAAATGTATTCCTGAATCTTAGGGAAAATTGATTCCTCTGCAACTTTAGCAACAATATCATTCGGTAAGTTTTTAAATGTAGATGGATCGTAACGTGAAATGTTTATCATAAAATCAATTAAGGATAACAATTTATGTAAATCATTCAATGATTTCATAACCATTATATCAAACATTGCAAAGATCAAATCATATTTATTATTTCGTCTTAACACTTTTTTAAAAATAGGTAAAAACTCCTCTTCAAATTCAGATTGTGTTAAAAGTGATTTATAGGTATAATCATAATTATCGAATTCATCAAGCATCTCTTCAAGCTTATCATCGAATTTTTTGATATAAACTTGAACAACAGGTAAAAGTTTATCAGTTTTCGATACATCATTATCATTTTTTGGTTTACTTGATACTAACTTTTTCTCCTTTTCCTCTTTTCCTTCTGACATTGTTGTAATTAGAGTAATTGAATTTGTCTTAACGTGTTTAATGTGAATGAGCCAACTTGAAGGCTCTTCTGCATAAACAACAATAATAATAATATTTTTTTGGTGGGTTTTTCAAGTGGTGTACGTATGTTTTTAAAGAGGCGCGTCGCTGGTTTAAAAGTAATATTATTACGTAACATTATAAAATTTTTTTAATTACATTTCCTAATTAGGTAATTATGGTACCAGCCTCTTCTCTCTTCTCTGATACCCCATGTTAACCGATCGTATTGTCATTGGAAGAAAATGTATTTGAAAGGTATTAAACATTTAATCATGGACTTTTGACTATTGGAAATTTATTTATACAACTAAAGGAGTTTGAATTTTGCTATCAATTAAACACGATTGAACTTAACTCCACAATTTGGTAAATACATCATCTAATTTCTTTTACCAGTAAGAAATAACCGTTACGTCAACTTTTCAACATGGCAACTGCAGTTGTTCCACCTCCAAATATTCATTCGTTTACTCAAGATGCATCTTCGGGTGCAAGTATATATACTACAAATGCACATAATAGATTTACAGTAAATGATTTCATTTATCAATCTAGTATGGCAAGTCAAAAACAAGATACCAGTATAAAGCCAAATTCTCCGAACGGTAAAAGATCAACCAAAGAATTCAAAGTTACCAGGAAAAACTCGTATAAAGGCATTAACTATTATAGAATCCATAGTATCAAAAGACCGGCTTCTCATTCTCCAAAAACATCACCAATTCATAAAAGACAATCAAAATTTGAAACTCTTGGCGAAATTGAACCAGTTCTTGATTTATTTAGTGATAAAAGTGCTGTTGAAAACCCTTCTTATATGGTTCAATACTTTTCAAAGAAATTAGATCTATTAAAGAGAAACCCTGGTATTCATTACAAAATTCTAAAGGCGGAATTGAAAATAAATGATACAAGTAAAAAAACTACTGAGTCAATGCAAAAATTGAGCAAACAACGAAAATATCAGTCATTACCAATAATGGGGTCAAAACCTGCAACGGAAATAATTAAAAAGCAAAGGAAATCTGTACCTGTTAATATGGTTTATAAACCAACTGATCTCTCCATAAATGAATACCTTAATACCCCTCTTGATTTTTATAAACATAAACAACAAAAATCAGTTTCTTCAACAATAACAAAAAGTGATG
The DNA here is from genome assembly GCA_030579415.1 of Pichia eremophila. Lineage (NCBI taxonomy): Eukaryota > Fungi > Ascomycota > Pichiomycetes > Pichiales > Pichiaceae > Pichia > Pichia eremophila. Next base: position 61,033 of record JAKTQW010000209.1, on the reverse strand, counting down.
GAACTAAATCCACAAATAGATTTTCTGCTAAAAGTGGTGATTCCAATGATTCAGTAGCAGCATCTATAAGTACATCAGCCTTATATCAACACAAAATAACGCAAAATAGTTCTTATCGTCATGGAAAGGGGCGTTCTCTGGCTACTAAACGTAAAGATAGTGTTGTTAAAAGGCGAAATATCAATCCTGAAGATTTTAATGTTGAAAATAAATCATTAAGTGATAAAGACATTGAATTGAAGAGAAAAGTATCCATAATACAACAAGAGAAATATTTAAGTAAATTTGGTACACCTATATTGAATACTAATGTTGGTAAAGCATCATTGGGTAATGATGATTCTAATAAAAAGAAAAGAGAAAGTGATTGTGGTGCTGTAAGTATAGCAACAGGTAATGAAATTTATGATGAAATGAAAACTACTATTTTCAATCAAAAGTTTTCAAATTGGGCGGAAGTTCAAGGTTTCATTAGAGAAGAGTATCCTGAATTATCTGATAATTCATATTTTTTGGCAAGATTAATGCTTGAGATTTATTTACGTCGTGTTTTAGCTGCTAGAATAGCTTTAAAACTTGGTTCTGATCGATCTAAAAAGGGTGTAAGTGATGTCTTATGGATTGGTCTCAAAGAGAGTATTGCAGCAGTTTATGGTGTTGAAAATGCAGAGTTTTTTGAATCACATAATGACTATAATATATAAGGATCATAAATTATTATCTATTGGTTTCTATTTTTTTTCTATATACAGTTTTTAGAAATAATTAATTAATGGGTCTATTGTAAAAAGGTTTTGAGTTCAGAGTTGGCTTCATTTAATATTTTAATATTTTCAAATTTATCCTTTGCTTCTTCGAACCAAGTTTTAACATCTTCATGTCTGCTGCTAACGAATTTTTCAACTTCCCTTCTTAATGAAGGATCATAATAAGCACATTCTAATGCTAATTCAGTAACATGTTTAAAGAATAATCCTTGGTATGAATTACTATCTCTAGCATATTTACTATACCAAACAGTGTAATGGGAAAGATACCATTTCCATAATTCTTGATATGATGACATTTGGAATCTTAAACCTAATAATGCTAATTCAATCATCTTAACATCAGGGTTAGTTGTAACAAAATTTAATGTTTTATAGATAAGTTCAGTATTTTTCATGAATCCTAATGAATTGATTGCAGCAGTTTGAACATCATTATCTGTACCATTTAAGATGTTCTTGACAACTAAACCTGGATTTCTAACTAATTTATTAACTTCCTTGTAATCTTTCAAATTACAAGTTTGTGCAAATATATTGAAAACTGAACTTAATATTTCAACAGGTACTGAGTCTTTTGGGCCATGCATTACCTTTTTGAATAATTTTAAGCCAATTGTTTGAGCGGAGGAGTTGTCATATTTTAATGATAAGATAGAATTTCTTAATTTGAGCTCTTCAATTGCTAATTTAGACCAATCGAGGTTTTCCCATTCAAATTGGGAGATATATTTATTTGTTAATTCATCAATGAAAATGTTGATTTTTTTATAGAATTTAGCATCTTCAAAATATGATAATGTTGCAATAGATTTATGTAAATTTGAAAGAATTGATAATGCAAATGAGAAAGCAACTTTATCAACTTTATTTGATTTTTTGATTGATTTAATTGCTTTAAAAAATGAAACAATTGTATCATTAGTTTGATATTCAGTACCAATTGTTGCACCAAAAGTTTTGAAAAATTGCATTTGTTCAACTTTACTTAATTTAGTAATATTTCTAGCAATTGAATGTGATACAGATTCTGGATAAATAATATTAACAATAGCTGATTCATTTGCATTTAAGAATAAGAAATCATCCGTAATTGTATCATCATTAATAACTAAAGTTCTATCAGTCATCAATTGTCTTGCTAATTTATCATCAAGACCTTTAATCAAGAGAGGAATTTGGAAAGGTATATCTTCAACTTGACTTAAATCAGTTTCAGGGAAATCTAGACAACGATGTTGTTCAATTTTAAATCTACCACTTTCATCTTTAGTTATTGATAAAATTGGGAAACCAGAAGTTCTAATCCATGAATTCATAATTGTTGGTATATCATATTGTAGATGATTATATTCATGAGATTTTAAGAAATTCCATAAATCAATTGGTTTGAAAGATTTAAATTGATTAATTTTAATAAAATCCCCAATCATTAAGAAGAATCTATCATAGATTTCATTATTTAGTTGATCAATATTTTCAACGAATAGGGAAGCTAAAGTTCTCATAACAAAGATGCCTTTTTCATATGAATTTCTGGAAAAAGTATCATGAATTCTATTTGATTTAACATTTGAAGTGAAAATTGGATGAGTATCGAATTGCATATTATTATTTTTCAAATTAGTTAAATCATTGTTAATAATCTTATACCAATTATCATGATCGAATAATTCATTAATTATAGTATTTGACATAAAAGTTGCAAAACTTTCATTCATCCAAGTATGATCATAACTTTCAAAAGTAATCAAATTACCAACATACATATGAACTATTTCATGGACTAAAACATCTCTGATAGTTTTCTTTAGATTAGCTAATTGATTATCATTAACTTTCCAATCAGGTAATAAGATATGATCATTAATAACTTGAATCATTGACCAATTTTCAACACCACCATCAGAGAGAAAAGGTATTGCCATTATATCTAACTTTGGTAATGGATAATTAACATTAAATTTTTTTTCAAGTTGAACAATTGCAGAAGATACTATTGATAAAGCATAATCAGCTCTACTTGAATCACCAATCATTGTATAAATTCTAATTGGTAAAGGTTTATTAGATACAGGTAATTGAATAATATTTTCAATGAATTCCATATTACCAATTGAGAAAGAGAATAATGAAGTTGACATTGGTGGAGAAGTTTTAAATTTAACGATTTTATTTGATGATTCAGAGATATAATTTGATGATTCAATAGGTAAATTGGAGACACAAGATAATTGAGAATCTAAGGTTAAAGTTAAAGAAATTGGACATTTCCAATTAATAATATCTAAACATGGGAAGATATAACGAGCAAAATGAGGTTGAGAATGAGTTGATAAAAGGAATAAATCAGATTTACCAGTTGAAGGATCAGTATATTTAGTTGAGAATACACCCTTGGTAACATCATTATAGGTTAAGATTTTTCTTATTGAACCAATAAATGAGATTTCTAATGATAATTCTGTTGATTCAGTGATATTATCATTATCAATTTCTAGAATTTCATCAGTAAAATATTTAGTTGATTCAGTCTCCTTATTAGTGACAGCTTTTAACTTATAAGATTTATCAGAATATTTTAAAATAGATGAAATGGAAATAATTTCTGCAGTATTTAAAGTAATTGAGAATGATTTTTTATCATCAGTATTATCATTTGAGTAGTTGATATTTTTTGATAAATTGATAACTACTTTAGCAGTATAATTAGGTTTAATTTTATTGAAAACAAAAGATAAATTATAATCTTTTGGTAAATACTGATTAGTGAATAGCAAAGACATGCTTAAATTGGTGGTACTGTTAATATTAGTATTTTTTAAAAGATAATTGATTCGAGTAATTGCTCAAGAAACTGTTGAAATTCATGTCAAACTTTAATTTTTCATGTAAGGGAAAGTTGATTCAAAATTGGCCTGTCTCGGCGTTAGTGAAAAATTTTGGAAATTTTGAAAATTCAAGTTGAATCTTATTATTACGTACGCATCACGTGACACGTTACGTAATTATTAATAAATAATTTTTAAAGTTTGTATAATCATTACATAATCGATACTTTAATATTAATGTTTCTTGTTTCTTCTGGTTCTTCCCACTATTCGCTGCTTAGAAACTGATAATCTGTAGGAGATTCTAGAAACTTCGTCATCATTACAAGTGTCTGAATGGTAATGGTCACGTTATATTACCATAATAATGTACAATCTACTAGTATTATTATACAATATTATAATATAGAATACGATGCTATAATACATGTCCCTGCATATAATCTATAATCATCGTTATCAATAGAGAAATCCCCAGTAAAATATAGTAAAAATAGGGTAAATTGTAAAAATATACTAGTAAAAAAAATAAGAAAAAATGAAAAATTTGAAAAAGGGTGGCAATTCCTGCTGAATTGATGACAATATTTAAAACCACTGGAATGTTTCCATTTTTCCTCCTCCATGTTTTTTTCAAAACTTTTCTTATTAAAGTTTTTTTATTTGTTTTTTTAACTTCTTTTTACTTTCCTCTTTTAGCATCATTTGTACGGTACCAATCCGGTATTAAAGTATAAGAAAAACAAATAGGAAGAGTTTATAACTTACAAGTTATTCAATCAACTATTAAAAGAGAAAAATAAACAAACAACCAAACAAAAATAAACAATTTAAAAGTCATCATTAATTTTTGTGCTGATTAGGATAGTTTTCCACTGGTTCAATCACTTATAATCAATTATTGAATTCAGTTTAATCAAATAAAAGATTATAATATCTAGTAGAAGAATTGTATGCATAGCATCAAACAATTAAAGAAAAGGCAAATAAGTAAAGTAAACCAAAAAGAAGAAGCAAAAGAGAAAGAAAAAGAAAAAGAAAAAGAAAAAGAAAAAGAAAAAAAAGGTTATTTAAAGTTACTTTTATTTAGTAATCATTACAATATAAATCAAAATATTGATTCCTCATGGTTAAAGAGACAAGATTATATGAATTATTAAACGTTTCAACTGAAGCAAATGAACAAGAAATAAAAAGAGCATATCGTCTCTTAGCATTAAAATATCATCCGGATAAACAAAATACTGATAACAATAATGAAAAGCAAAGATTAACTGAAATTTTTCAATCAATCTCTGAAGCTTATGATATTTTAAGTAACAAAAATAAAAGATATCTATATGATAATTATGGTGAAGATGTTGCTAGAAACCCAAATGATCATAATTTAAATTTCTCAAATAATAATAATAACATTAATAATAGTAATACTCAATTCAACAATAATCCATTTAATGGTAATCATTTTGACATAAATGAAGAAATTAATTCACATATCTCACAAGCCAATGAAGTTTTTAATAATTTTTTTAGTGATTTTAAGACAAGTGATTTCATGAATAATTTTAATGCACCACCATTTGGTGGCAATTCAAATATGAATTTACATTATGATTACTCAACTGATAATATGAATAACAATATTAAAATGAATTATAATAACCGTAACAACCATAACAATCGTAATAATAACAATCATCAAATAAGGAATAGTAGGAATAATGAATTCCATGAAAATATTCATCATCAAGGTAACAGTAAATCACATAATCTGAGGAAAGGTAAAGATATTGAAGATCGAATAAAGTGTTCATTATTAGATTATTATTATGGCAAACATATTAAATTATCACTTTCAAAAAGAATTAAATGTACAAAATGTAATGGTAGAGGTGGATTAAAAATCTATACGTGTAATGATTGTTGTGGAATGGGATATATTGTTAGTGAAATGAGAAATGGTTTAATGGTTCAAAGAACTGAAATGATGTGTAATAGATGTCAAGGTACAGGTGAATTCATACCAAAGAAATATATTTGTGATGAATGTGATGGTAATAAATTAATTGATACCAAAGTAATTTATGATTTTAAGGGTCCAAGAGGTGTTAGTGATGGATATAGAATTGTTATACCAAATGCAGCAGATGAAGGTATTGATATTATACCAGGTGATATAATTTTAACATTATATGATGATAAATTTGGACAAAATTATAAATATAAAAGATTTGGTAATAATTTATTAACAACCATACCAATACCATTATCACAAGCAATTTGTGGTGGTTATGTTAATTATGAACATATTAATGGAGAAATTATTAAAATCTTCATTAATAGAGGTGAAATTAAATCAACTAATCATTTAAAATTATTAAAAGGTTATGGTATGCCAATTCATCAAAGTTCATCATCAATTAAATCAAATAATCATGATAAATCTAATAGGAAGAATAAAAAGAGTAAGAAAGGAAAGGATAAGGGGGATACTAATAATAATAATAGTAGTGGTAATAACAGTAAAAATGAGAATAATGATAATCATTTCAATAAATGTGATGATAATAAAACTACTATATTAGATATTACCTCATCAGATACGAATAGTGAAGATGATAACACTAACAATAATAACAATACCAAGGATAATAAATATGGAGACTTAATCATTAAATTTGAATTAATTTTCCCAGATGTTAAAACATTTACAGATAAACAATTTGAATTAATGGAACAAATATTAGCATCAGGAATTGGAGATACAATTAATAAGAATCAAAGAGGTGGATTAGTAATTTCATCATCATCATCAGATGATATTGACTCATCAGAGGATATGTCATTAAAAATGAGTAATAATAATTTAGATTCAAGTGCATCAAGTTTGTCCAAAGCATATAAATCAAGTAGTAGTAATTCAAATTCTAATTCTAATTCTAATTCTAATACTAATTCAAATAATAGTGATAATGGAACTGAAGCATTATTAAAGGCTGCAACTCATAATATCAATATCAATAAATTAAAGAATCCAATTCATTCATCAACCATGAAAAGAGGATTGTCAGGAAGAGATAAAGAAGATGATGATGAAGATGCAGAGAATGATAATTCTGACAATAATAATAATAAAGTTCATAAAATTGAATATTTAAGTGAATTAAGTAATATTGATAAAATGAGTATTAGTATTGCAGATTTCCCGATTTTAACATCAAATGAAGCTTCAATGGGTAATGGAGAGAATAATATAAGTGCTAAATCTACAGCTGAGACAGTTGAAACTATGGATAATAGCTTTTCAACTGGAAGTGTACCAAGACAATCACCTAAGAGGGTAAAGAGAGTTTAATATGGTTATTACGTAAGTATCATATATATATAATAGTATTACATAATCAAAATAAATAAATTAAATAGTAAATAAATAGGATAAAAACATTGAAATTCGCGTGTAATAAATAATATTAATTGCTTCGTTTCCATTTTGCCACTGGGAGAGAAATTCTTATAGACGACCTTAGAGGAGAGCTTTGGTATTACATGGACATTTCCACGTTTACATAAATTGTGTATTGGATCATTTTTTTGGTTTTTTTCATGTTTTCTTTTTCAGTAATCAATCAATCAATCACTAGTATATATAAACAATGGATAAGTTAAGAGAAAAGATGACCAAGCTTAAGCTTGATGTTGAATCATGGCAAGTTAAAGCAGAAGAATCAACTGATAAAATTAAAGAATTAGAACAAGCATTATTAGAGAAAGAAAATGAAATTAAATCATTAACAACTAAAAATCAAACATTGGAGGAACAAAATGAAAAATTAGATGCTGAATTAGAAGCTCAAAAGAAGTCATCTGAATTATCAGCTCAATTAGAGACTTCAAGTGAAAATTTAAGTAAAAAGAATGCAACTTTAGAACAAGATTTAGAAACTTCTGATTTAACTTTAAAGGAAACAACTGCAAAATTAAGAGAAGCAGATCTTAAAATTGAAACTTTAGAAAATAAATTAACTGCAATGGAAAAGGAAAAATCAACTTTAGAAACTAAATTTGAAGAATTAGAAGATAAATTCAAGGCTGCTCAATCTGAATTAAATGAAATTTCCCAACAATTAGAAGATTTATAATTTGAGAATGATATAAATAATTATAATAATAATATTGGAATTAACAATGATAATAATAATAACTTGATTATTTTAATTGAATCATCAATTGCATTTATAATCTTATATTATTTAATGTCTTAATATAATGATTTAAACTCATAAAATATCGATATTTTTACTCCCTTTTACTTTTACTTTTACTTTTACTTTTACTTTTACTTTCTTTCACTTATCTTTTATTCTCTTATATATTAAATTATCAATAATGTAAAGAGTTGTCTTATTTTACTTAATTGAGTGTAGTATATTCAAATATATACAGACATATTTCTCTCATCAACATAACCATCTTGGCTTAGTAAATTGAAACTCTCAACCGGCGGTAAAAAAATTAAAAATTGTAAAACATCAACGGGACATTGATTTTACAGCAAGTTAGCTTAGGGTAATCGTAAATATATAATATATATCATTCAATCAATATGTCACAGATACCCTTATACAGTGATGAAATGAGAATGCGTCGACATATTCGGAATTTAAATTTAGAATCTGATTATGATTCAGAATATGCAAATCATCCACCTCCAACTGATTCTGAAATTGAACGAATATATCCTGAACAAAATGGTAATTCAATAAATAGAAATAATAATAGTGATCCAACACCTGATTACAGAACTGAGGAAGAGACTCCAATTATTAGGAATAATAGTTATAATAATAGACTACATAACAATAACAATAATAATAATAATAATAATAATAATAATAATAATAATAATAATATACTTAATCATAATAATCATCAGAATAATGGTAGTAGTTTAGTTGCATCATCAAGAAATTTATTATATGCTATTTCATCAACTGCGATGGAAGATCTGTATAAACAACGAAATAAATTAAAAGATTATGGATTGAAAAGGTTAAATATTAAACAACATATAATTGTTACGATTTGTAGAGATATACCAATTTATTCAATGTTGAAAACTTTTATTATATTAATTAGTCAATGGATCAAATTAATTAAAATTCCATATAATAATGTTATAACAGTTAGAGCAACTGAATTTTTTTTAGCATCATTATGGTGTTTAGTTAGTGCATTATTATCATATATTATATTGGATGGATTAATGATTAGATGGATGATTATGTATGATATTAAGGCAACAATTGTTAGAATTTTAAGTATGAGTTTAATGATTATAATGATAATTGAAATGTTTAATTATACATTTAATAATTCAGATAATGAATTTTGTTTAACAGTTTGGATCCTAATTTCATGTGTTTTAACAATTATTTTCATTATACAATGCTTTCAATCAAATAATTCAATTATTGATAATCAATTTAATTCAAAAGCTAAAGATGTTGTTGAAAGTATTGAATTATTAAGAAATAGATCAAGTTCAAATAATCATAATAGAAATGATTCAAATAGTCGTAGTATTAATATTGATGAAGATATTGCAGAAGATACTGCAAATGATCAAGGTAATAGTGGTATTACTGAAATTTCTAAAGTTAAAAAAGTATTTAAAAGAAAGATTGATTTATATAATTTAGTTGTGTTTGCGGTTGTCCCCATTGGTGTTGCTAGTTTTATATCTACAATAGGACTAGTAAGGTTGTTGTTAATTCTTAGATTAGATGTTAGTATGGAGATTTCAAGAATACAACAACATATTGAATAGATAATGTGTATATTTATATTATAATAGAGAGTATAGATATATAGTAAGGTTACCCGGTCTTTTGATAGAGTTAGGTTAAAATTTGTGTGAGAACATGAATTTTTCAATGAATAGCTAAGTTAGCTTAAGGTCTGAGTCTTTCTTTGATTTTGGTTGTGAGTTAAGAGACATTATACCTCTATAATAGATTATGGTTGTGCATATTTTGGGTAAGGCTATTAGAGGTAAATATAGAATAAACGTATGTATTGTTTGAATTATGAGTTTCTCTACTTTTTTATGGGTTACATGTACTAACATTTAAATTTTGATATTTTTTTCATTATAATATATAGTATGGACTTACTAAAACTTTCTATGGTATTGGACTTGAAACTGCTACTAAGTTATGTTCTAAATTAGGATTTTATCCCGATATGCGTATGCATCAATTAACTGAACAACAAACAATGTCAATTACAAAAGAATTATCTGAAATGACAATTGATTCAAAATTATTAAATCAAATTAGAGAAAATATACGTATGAAGAGAGAAATTGGTTCTTATGTTGGTATTAGACATTCTATGGGTTTACCTGTTAGAGGTCAAAGAACTAAGACAAATGCAAAGACTGCTAGAAAATTAAATAGAATTGAAAGAAAAATGTAAATTTATCTTATTATGAATATTGTGATTAAATTAAATTAAGATAACAAAACGTGTATATATATAAATATGATATAATTTAGTGTTAGTATAATAAACAACTATTATTATTACTATATGATAGATTCGGTGTATCTACTGATACAAAAGGTACTATAGGTAAAACTGTGAATTTTGGTTTCCATATTCGATCATGCAACTCGCTCAGTAAAAAATATATGCTATGTTTAATATTATTACTTTTGGTAAACCTTTAACTTCTACTTTTTTCTTAGGACAAGTGTCTAAGTATTGACTCTCAGTTTACAAGGTGTGGTTATTAACAGGATTTGTTATTCTTTGCTCTTGCTTTGTCTTTGTTGAAACTATTTTTGGAAATTCATCTACTGAGACTAAACAAAAAGAAATGTCATTTTTGCGTAATACTTTAAAGAAAGTTAAATTTTTAACAAAAGGTTTAATTGCACTTGATGTTTTATTAATTAGTGCAACTTATGGTGTCCTTTGTTCAATTTTTTTAACAATTATTGGTAAAAGAAATTTAGCTCAATGGAGTACAGCTAGATTTTATTATAATTTTTTCAGTTTTATAATGGGTATGAAAATTAATATTGATAGACCTGAAATTTTAGAGAAATTACCTGCAATTTTAATTTCTAATCATCAAAGTGAATTAGATATATATATGTTAGGTAGAATTTTCCCAAAGAAATGTGTTGTTACAGCTAAAAAGCAATTAAAATATTTACCATTTTTAGGTTGGTTTATGAGTGCATCAGGTACATTTTTCCTTGATAGATCAAATAAACAATCTGCAATTGATACATTAAATCATGCATTAAACCAATTAAAGACAAATAAAGGTGGTTTATTTATGTTCCCAGAAGGTACAAGATCATATTCATCAGAACCTGTTTTATTACCATTTAAGAAAGGTGCATTTCATTTAGCAGTTCAAGCACAAATACCAATTATACCATTAGTTGTTTCAAATACATCAAATTTATATTCAATGAAATTATTTAATTTTAATAGAGGTGAAATTAATATTAAAGTATTAGATCCAATTCCAACTGAAGGTTTAACAAAGGATGATGTTCCAAAATTAACTGAAGAAATTTATAAAAAGATGAAAAAGGCTGTTGATGAATTAGGTATGAGTATTGTTTATGGTAATTGTATCAAAATGGATGAAAATGATGAAAATATTAGAAATAATGAGGAAGAAGAAGATAATGAAATTATATTAGATGAAGAAAATTCAATTGCTGCACCAGTTATTTCAACTACAACTACAAGTGAAGCAGAATCATTATTAGCTAAATAGTCTTGTTGTATATTAGATATTATAATATATGATAATAATATAAATATAATTTAATGTAAATAAATGTATTGTAACTGTACGGAAACTGTACAGTACAGTACCACTCACTGATTATGTAAATTTTTCAAAATCTCACTAAATTTGTTTCATTTAACTTTAGCTGTTAGTTGTGGTATTTTCTCTGGATGTACATATATATAAATCTACAAGAGAAAGAGAATGTTTTGGAACAAGGATAAGAGTAATGATAGTGGGAAGGATGTTACAAGTATAAAAGATGATATAAAGGATGATGGACCACATACCAGTAGTAATAATGAATTAAGACAAATGGAATCACTTCTTGATGATATGATTAATGATAATAAATCTAGTAGTTCACTTAGAAGTAAGGCTAGTAATAGAGCTGAATCATTAGAGTTGAGTAAATTCCCTGTAAGTAGTGAAGAAAAGAGATAATATATACAAATTAAGAAGAATAAATACTAACATTTAATAAATTTAACATTTAATATAATATAGAAGGAAATGTCATGTATGACAGCACTTGATGAATTAATGCAATGTATGTCATTAGGTGGACAAATTCGTAATTATTACAGATATGGAGATCTTACATTATGTGATAAACAGAGTGAAAAATTAAATTTTTGTTTCTCTAATTCACTTAACACACTTGATGTTAAAGAGGTTAATGTTCAAGAATTTTATAAAAAGAGACTTGTTGAACAATTAAAGAGAGGTAGTAGTGAAGATATATGGGAATCGAGAGATTAGTTATTATAAGTATATATTTTATTAAAAGACATTGTTGTGTAAATAGAGTAAATTTGATAAATTTAATAAATTTAATATTATGAAACTGTAATCTGAAACGAGGCGGTGCATGCGATTTTTCTTTTTCTTTTTCTTTTTGCCCTTTTTTCATTATCAACTTTAACTAATAATAATGCTCAGCTTAATTATACTATATCGATAGATACTCTTCTTCTGAATAATTTCATATTCCCATCAATTAATCACTTCTACTTTTGCTGAGTATCTATCTGCCGCAATGGAAGATAGAGGTTCTGAGTATCGTCAATTAAATTTTAAAAAAATTCCAAATATATTGAATTTTTCAGGGTCTTCAACAACAAGTTCATTATCAGTTGCAAATTCAACTTTTTCAAGAAATAATTCTCCTTATAATTATAATCATAATTATGATATTAATAATCCAACTCCATTAACAAATACCCCTCTTTCTGAAAACATTGCAACTCCTCGTAAATATTATAATATTAATACTTTACATCCAAGTTCAAGTTCAAGTTCAAGTGCAAATTCAAATTTAAATTCAGTTACTGGAACTCCATTATCTAATCATCATTCAGGTAAAATTAATAATGTTAGAAAATTTACTCAAAATAGTAAATGTTCATTCTGTGATGAATCTTTACATAATATATTTGAAGGTGAAAAAATAATTGACCTAGATTGTGGTCATGGCTTACATTTTGATTGTTTTACGGAACTACTTCATCCAATTATGAATAGTAATAATAATGATATCTTTAATGATGGTAATATCTCTAATAATGATAATAATGATAATAATATTCTTCCGATTCCTAAAAAGAATGAAGTTTATTGTTCATATTGTAATAAAATGACTACATATAATAATGATGCAAATATCTCTTTTGATATCCATAATAATCAATTATTTTATAATTATGATAGTGTTTTATTTACAAAAAATTTAAATGATCCAAATGCTTTAATCGATCCAATATCACAACTTTCAAATATTGAAAAAATTACTCCTTACAATGATAATAATATCGAAAAATCTTATTCAATTCATGATTCTGATGTTTCAAGTAATCTTGATGAAAATCCAATAACTCCTCAAAGTCAAATGGGTATGAATTTTTGGGATAGAGAAAATGACTCAATTGTACCTTTATCAAATGATTCTGTAAATACTTTGAAAATTCAAAAAAAAGCTAATAAAAATCAAAATAGTTTTGTTCAATCCTCATTTCAAAGTGATATTGAATTAGGTAAAGTGTTATTTGCTCCAGAGTTCTCTTCAATGAATTTAAATGAAACAGATAATTTAGGTTTAGTAGTTAATATTTCTACAACAGAGTTTGAAACTTCTTTAAAATCAAATAATAATGAACAATTCAAAACTCAAATAGGTAAAAATAAAATTACTAATATTATTATTAATAATTTTGAAGAGAAATTAATAGATTCTAGAATTGATTATTTAAATCTTGGTAGTTTAATATTATTTGATTTCATTGATATAACAATTAAAATGAATACTTTTGAAATGTGTCAAATTTATTTATTTGAATCAAATATCATTATTTTAGATAATGAAGGTACTAATTTATTATTAAATCAAACTTTAAATTCAAATGTTTTCATTTCTTCAATTTATGAAAATAAAAATGATATAATCATAAATTTAAATTCAATTAAAATTCCAACAATTCTTTTAACTTCAGAAAATAGATTATTGAGACATAAATGGTATGTTATATTAAATAAGCTTTCGAATAGAATTGATGTTTCAGAAATAAATATCCCATTAATTCAAATTTCAACAAATGCATGGAATTTAATTTCAGCTGGTAATGATGAATTAGATGATGCTATTCCTGAAGATATTAAAATTGTTAATAAATTAACTTCAAAAGGTTTAGATTTACCTTCTAAATTCTTAAAACGTCAAATTTTAAGACCTGAAGCAATACCGAAAATTATAATCATGGCATTACCATTGGTAAATTGTGAAGATTATGGTTTAGAAAATTTTGAATATGCACAAGCTATTCAAAAAATCATTAAAATTACATTAAATTCATTAAATTCAATTGATAAATTAGGTATTGTATTTTTAGGTAATCATATCAAAAATATGTCAGTTATTGGTAATTATTATGGTTGTGCAACTAAAAATTGGGAAGGTTGGGAATCTGTTTTAGAATCCATAACTGAAGGTGTTATTGAAGAAGAAGGAAACTTATATCATGGTACTCAATGGGATAATGGTATGAAATATATTGATCTTTTAGCTAATTTATGTTTTAATTCTGATTGTCAAAGTAAAATTGATTATATTCATCAAATAATTTGTGTTTCAAATGAACTTTTAAATGATTTTAATATGAATTCACCAACTGAAAGTTTTGAAGTTGAAGAAAAATCTAATCCATTTTTAATCAAAAGGAATAAACATAATGATTCTGATGTTAGTAAAAATATTTCAAGAATTTGTGAAAAATTTAATGCAAACTTTGATTTTATCTTATTAGCTGATGAGTTTAGATTTAAACCAAATGAAATATTCTTTATGAATAGATATTTAAAGCAATATAGTTCAGTGAATTCAAATGAGTTTAATAATAGTGATTATAATAATAAAATTAAACTGAATGTTGCATTAGATTTTGAAAATCTATCAGAATTACTTAACAAAAAAATCAATGCATTACATAAAGTTACAATTAGGAATTTTGAAACATGTGTTAAGTTTCCTGAAAATATCAAGTTATTGAGTTTTGAATCTCCGTTAGGTGAGATCAAAACATCATCAAAGATTAAATCTGATGATAATTCATATCATATTAAATTAAACAATTTGTCATCTGGATTTGAAAAATCAATATTGTTTAATATTCATATAAATAATGAAGATGAATCATTAAATAGTAAGAATAAAATAAATATTGCAAACTCGCATACAAAAATAACTGCCGATAAATTACAAACTGAATTCGATTCACAATCAAATATAAAATCATTATCAAATAACTCAAGTATAGAAAATAATGTTACTTTGAATTTCAATATAGAGAAATCAGATAACAATGTTGAGACTTATTTAGATAAACCAATAATTGAGACTGAAAATGATCAAGATCATGATCCAACAGTTAGACGAGAAAGTGATATTAATTTATCAATTGTTTCAAGATTATCAAGTGTTAGTGATGTTTATTATGTTCGAAGGAAGATTCAATTACTTGTAATTGAAACCATCTGTAAGGAAGTTTTAGAAGTCAAATATTTTGATTCAGCATCAAAGGAAAATGCCAGAGAAAAATTCATGCAATTAAACAATAATATTTGGGAAATGGTTAATTCATGTAATAGTTCAAATACTAATAATTCTGGTAGTCAAGGAATTGAGAAATGGTCAGAGGTACTGACAACTAAAATTGAAGAAATTATTGATGGTTATTCATTAAGAAATTATCAATTATCCAATATGAGATGTATTTCTCTTTATTTAGAACTTGAATAGAACATACTTATTGCCTTAGATAGGTTTTTTGTACATTATTTTTTACTTCTTTTACTTCTTTATTTTTTAGATTCATAAATTGATTTTTTATATTCAAAAATTTTGTTAAAACTGTGTTTATTGATTTTTCTATAGATTTTATTTTTGAAATCTTTTTTAAATTCCAAAAACATTACTGATCTGTTAATAAAGTGTTAAAAACCTCAATTTCATAAAATAACTTTATTGTAAAATATATTACAATTATTACATTATTAAAAAATTTGAGTAATGATAATTCCTCTCCATTTAATTTGAATTATTTATTCAAAGCCACTAAATAGCTTCTAAAAATTTTTCTAAAATTAAAAATATAGAAGTCATCAGTAGAATTCACATAGCCATTAATTTTTTATAATTGGTCGGATGGTCTAGTTGGTTATGGCATATGCTTAACACGCATAACGTCCCCAGTTCGATCCTGGGTTCGATCAATTGCTTATTTTTTCTATTTTATTTTTTGCAATACTCCCCATTTTATTACCTTTTCTTTAATAACTTTTTGTATGTTTAATTCTTATAAAAAAAGAATATTTATATAATATTAAAAACATAATATATTATTATATTTGAAATTTGATATTAAAGATTTATTCTTTTATCCCATTTATTTGTGTAACTAGTTTGTAAAGTAACAGTTTGTAGCACCTCCCAAAAAAAAAAAAATTCCTTCCCAAGGAAAATTGTAGAAAAAGAAATAATATAATTTGACTTAGATTAATGATTATAAGTTAGTCAATTGGTATAATAGAGTATTTTTTTCAACTCAATTTAAAAATTTAATATTTGACAAACGAAGTATTTCGTCTTTTTAACCAATAAAGTAGATTGAGAGAGTATGAATTCTTTCTTTTCTTCAAAGAGAAGAATAATATTTGTTATTTTTTCGAATATGAAATCAGTAATAGATTTTTCAAATTTAGGTTCAACATTTAATACATTGTTAAATTTAATTTCAGATACAGCAGTCTGATTATCATCAATCATATCAATTGGTATAACACATTTTTCGCATAATATAATAATTCCTATTGATAAGATTCCTATTGTCATACCAACTGCAAACATATTATTTACAATATATCCAAGTAAACCACACGGAGTTTCCTTTTCACATTTTTCATTTGGAGTTGTTTCCTCTTCATTATCTTCATCATCTTCAGTTGACAAATCATTTTCAGTTCTTGAGACATTTTGCTTTTTGTTCTCAAAGATTTCAGATGAGTATGAATTAATATGTTTTAAAGTTTTATTTGATTTAAATTGAATCATACTACAATTAATATCTGTAATTGAATGTTTATCAGATGGTGTTTTGATTGAAGATAAAAATAATTTCCAACATTGATCATTTTCTATATTATTTAAGAAATCAATTAAAGGTAGCAAATCATCATTTAGGGTATTTAGGTGAATTGGGTTACAAAGTTTTAAATTTTTAGGTATTTTTTTAACAAATTTTGAACCAGAATGAGATAAAACAATTGGGATGCAATGGGATTTTGATACTTTTGGTAACATATAATTATCTTTATTAACAATTAAAATCATTATATCAGTAGAATCTGAATTATTAACAAAGAAATTGATATTTTGGAATAACTTTTTATAGGAAGCAAATCTATTCAACAAGATATTATTCTTATCACCAACTATTCTTACATTAATAGATCCACTAACTTTAGCAATTAAAGATCTTGAATTGAAAATCGAGACCCGTGGCATTACAAATGATGAAGTTATAGTGGTTGAATCAATTGTACGATTTAAATCTTGATCGGAATCTAAACTTGAATCAGAACCTAAAGTATCACTACGTCCAATTGTTAGAGAACGTTTGAAAATATTAGAGTTTTCTTGAATTGTTATATTAGTGATTGAATCAACATTATTATGAGTAATATTTAAGTATTCTGAGAAATCTTGATCTCGTTGATCTACATCGTTACCAGATGAGCTAGATAGAATAGATGAGTCAAAGACAGGACTATCAAATCTAATTGGTGTAGTTAAGTGATGATCAAAATCAAGTCTCGTTGAAGGAGTTTCATTACCGGAGGATATTATATTGCTATCATTATTTCCGAAAAGTTGATACCTAGTTATTGGTAATTGTGAATTAGATCTTGATTCTTCGAAATTAGATGCGACATTTTGCCATGAAGTAACTGAAAAATTGAGATTGTTGTCCATATCATTATCATTATCATTATCATTATCATTATCATTATTATTATTATTATTATTATTATCATTAGTATTAATAAAATCCAAATTATTAATATTTAATGGTGAATAATTATGCAAGGAATTATTATTTGAAATCCGAGATTGAACTGTAGCCAAATCAATACCTCTATTCAAATCAGGATGCTGTAATACATTATAAACTGATTCATGAGATGGTAAAACACTTTTATTAAACTCATTATTATCCAAAGAATTTTGATTAAAAGATTCAGCATTCATTCTAATTCTCTCTCTGTCCCTTAATTTTTCCCTTTCTTTCTCTCTTTCTCTTTCTAATTCCTTTTCTCGTACCAGCTTTAAGACATTACCGGAAAGCATTGCAATAGAAATAGAAATAGAAATAGAAATAGAAATAGAAATAGAAATAGAAATAAATAAAGATAAAATAAAAAGGATAAATATATACAAAAACAAACTCCGGTCCCTTTGCCACCCGAACTCCCCCTATAAATACAATACAATAAAAGTTAAAATCTATTTTCTCTTATCGCTAAGTGCTTATCATAGTATTATTTTTATGTGGGTATTTGGTGATGGCGTTTGTTTACGTTTGCCCTTCTTCTTCTTCTTCTTCTTATTCTTATTCTTTTTATTCTTTTTATTCTTTTACTTCTTTTACTTCTTTAAGTAATGCTCTCACTGCTTTACAATAAACAAAATTCTATTCAAAATGTCCCTCAGAATGATGGTATTCCTAATACTCTGAAAGTAATTGATTTCGGAACCTTAAATAATCAAAATAATCAAAATATTGATACTACTGATGCTACACGTCCCGAAGGAAATAATTCACGTTCTTTTTGGTCTTATTTCTTTAATGGTAAAAAGAAACAACAGTCTGAGAAAATTCATATTACTACAACTCCAACTTTAACCGATGTCGTAGATAAAGTTATATCAATGAAGAAAATTGCATCTTCTGATATTAATAATAATCTCGATGGTCAAACTCCTATTAATGGAACTAATGCCAGTACTGATGATCAATCGAATGATATTAACCAAGATGCTGATGAAGATGATGATGCCGATGATGATTTTATTGATATTCAATTAAGACAATTATCTTATGCGGAAGTAGCGGCTTTGAATTCAGTTATTAAGAAAAATCCAATATCAACTAAAACTTTCAAAAAATCAAAAACATCATTGAATGATACTGATGCTCCTGAATTAGTCGTCATTGACCAAGATGAAGATTTAGGCAAATCAGTTACTGATTTAGAAATGGTTAAAACTTTCCAAAATAATCAAAATAATGAAATTCATAATATTGATGATATTGATGCTATTGATATTTCAGCGGATGATCAATGGGAAGATAAACTTTTAACAAAGAAGAAAAAATCAAAACAGAAATTTAGAAACAAGAGAAAGCATAAATAATTATAGATATAGATATTCCATTCCTTTAAAAAATATTCTATTCTTTGCATTTGGTGCTCTTCCCTTTTTATCTTATCTTATCTTGAATTGTCAATAGACCCTATAATGAAAACCCCAAAAAAATTGTAAAATGTGAAAATTATACCAAAAAAATACCCTGTTCCACCATTATTATATCTTTATTATATCTCTATCTCTATCTATTATTTATTATCTATTGTCTATTACATAATATTATTCTCTCTTTCTAATATTTTAATTCTATATTTATATACCTCCTTCACTACTATTGTAATGAATATTCAACAAAGCATCTTATGTATATTTAATTATTTGTCATGGCATCCCCTATTCAAGACCAACATGAGCTAAATTTCATCCACGAAAATTTTTTCATGATTTTTTATCACCAATCCAGCTGTACTTCAATTAGCTTTCCTTTATATATCCAACGTATATGTCATTGGAACAGTTGATTAAATCTGCAACCAAGGAAGGTGCAATCATAGATTCAAGAATCAAGTTTGAATATACTGAAAGTTCAGGAATATCCGCTTTCATTTTCTCAAATGATAATGATACATTATCCAAAGAAAAACCAGTAACAATTGACATACCCAATTCATTCATAATGAAACCTCAAGATGCATATAATGATCTTAAACTTACTGAAAATGATCTTGAGTCAACTATTGCATTTAAGTTCTACATAGCTGCACTAAAAACTGGCATTATTGAAAACTCAAAATTTCAAAGTTATACTAATTTACTTCCCAGTATTGATCAAATTCATAGTCCTTTATCATTACCTGAAAAATCCCTTTATGTTTATGAAAATACTACATTAGAGGAGTCCTATATTAAAGAGAAAATTCACCTATTAGAAGTTGAATTTAATAAAGGTTCACAATTAATTTCTAAAATTAAATTTAATGATTATTTATGGGCACATTTAATAACAACATCTCGTGCATTCCCATATAGAATTATTAATCCAAAATCTAAACCTTATGAACTTATGATATTACCAATTATTGATTTATTAAATCATAAACCAAATTCTAAAGTTGAATGGTCAAGTTCTGAAAAAAATAATTTCAAAATTTCATGTATTGATCAATTATCTAGTAGTAATGATAATGATAATTCAAAGATTGAGATATTTAATAATTATGGTCCTAAGGGCAATGCGGAATTACTCATGGGTTATGGCTTTACACTTGAAGAAAATGAATATGATTCTCTACAACTATCACTTTCTGTTAATGATGAAATAAAGACTGGATTGTCGAATTTATGGAATGTTCATTTACCTTCTATATGTGATTATACATTTAGTATAAATGATAATGAAAAAACGAAAAAGACAGATTCTGAAAGCTCAAATAATAATAATAAAGTTGTTTTTTTAATAAACAAGTTCCATCCAATACCTGATGGATTACTTGAAGTGTTCTGCTATATCAGTAAAAATGAAGGCGACAAGCGAATGACACTTAAAAATACAATGAATGGTTTAAACAAGCTCAAACAAAGTTTAGAAATTAAGTATTCAAATAAATTAGACAAACTTCCATCATTTGATAAAGATTTAATTGATAAAAATGACTATAATAATGCTAAAACTTTTCGTAAAGGACAAATGAAGATTTACAATTTAACTAAAAAAGAAATAAAGAATAAAGAGAAACAATTATTAAAATTATATAGAAAAAGTTTTATTACTATTAAGGATATATATAAGAAAGATGATGATTTCAGTGAATTCTTAGAACTATTACAATGGAATAAAGATGTAAGTGAATTGAATAAGATGGAAATGGAATTAATTATTCGATTATGGTTACTTAAAAATGTTAATTACTATAGTGAAGATAATGTAGACACAGAATTTGAAAATTTTGATATTAAATGGGTTTTAGAATTATTTAAATTTAGAAAAGGTTTAGACAGTTCTGCTGCTGAGGTTGCCGATGATGATTTCATGGTAGATTTATACAATCAAATTATACCAGCATTTCAAAACAATGTACCAGAATTATTGAAAGGTGATCAATGGAGTTTAAATGATTGGTTATTAATTGATCATTTAGTTATTGATAATTCCTATGAAAAGGGTAAATCTCTTGAACCATTATTAATAAAACCAACTAATTTATAGAATGAATATATTATTTATGTTATATGTACAATCAGTATAATATTATTTCAATGTCTAGCAGGAATCAATCTTATGATAATTATAAGAAAGAGAAATGCTGCTAAAACAAGACCTGTAATACGAATGTAAAACCAAAATCCTAATCTACCTTCTTTATGATATTTAGATAAAAGTTCATTAACATTATCAAATTTACCATGTGAGGTTTCAAAAGATTGTGTAGCTTCCTTTAAGATAACAGCATCTTGTTTTAACATTTCTTGAAATTGCATTGCTTGTTCCTTTAATGAAGTAACCATTGAAGGTAATGAATCTATTAATTCTTGTTGAATTGAATCATGATAATTATTTTGAACTTCAGTACTTTGTACTTGATCAAGTTGATCATGTTTAGTACTTAACAATCTAGATTTTAATGTATCGATAGATTCACCTGCTGCAAAATCATTGAATTTTGATTTACCATTACCAATATTTTCAATACCATTATTATTGTCACTCGTTCTATTACCAGCACTTTTAATCTCTCTTTTTTGGATTGAATCTAAACGAAGTTTATCATTATGAAATTTTTCCATACCAACTTCTACATTAAGCAATAAAATTCGTATCTTTCTCTCAGTTTCATGTAGTTTATCATCTAATGGATCAATTCTTTTACTTTCGTATATCTGTTTACGCATATATTGAATATCTTTAGAATATCGTACAAGGGTCAAATAAAGATCCATTAAATCATCATCATTGAATTGTCCCTCCTTTGAGACATGTAATTCATCCACACCTTTAATTATACTCTGATGCAATGCCTCCATTACCTAAAGAACCACCTCTTCGTCAGATCAATTAGATCAACTTCATTCATGTTTATGTAACCAATACCAATAATATCATGGTGCACTGCTGCCTTAAATATTAAAATGTCATGTTATGTTACCTAATAATTCTCAGTAAGACTAGCCTCTTGAGTTCTCCGATTATTTTATTTCCGTTTGAAGGTGTTGCAGTGATTGCTTTAAATGTTTTTTTTGGAATTATTCATTGATCAATTCTTACATTCAGGTATACATATACACATTACCTTGAACTTTAGTTAGAAAAAAGTATAAAAGTATAAAAAATTCAATAATATGGGTATTAACAATCCAATTCCAAGGTCATTAAAACATGAATCAATTAAAGCAGCTAAAGTTTTAGCTTCATTTATTAAACCTAATCAAGTTTTAGGTGCAGATGAAGTTATTCCACATGAAGTGCTATTAAATGCAAAAGGTTTAGCAATTATAACTGTTTTAAAGGCAGGTTTTTTATTTTCAGGTAGAGCTGGTTCAGGAGTGGTTGTTGCTAGATTACCAGATGGTTCATGGTCTGCACCTTCTGCAATTGTAACTGCAGGTGCAGGTGTTGGTGGTCAAGTTGGTGCTGAATTAACAGATTTTGTCTTTATCTTAAATACTGAAGCAGCAGTTGAATCATTTGCTCAATATGGTTCAGTTACTTTAGGTGGTAATATCTCAGTCGCTGCTGGTCCATTAGGTAGAAATGCAGAAGTTGCAGGTAATGCATCAGCTAAAAATATTGCATCAATTTTCTCTTATTCTAAAACAAAGGGTTTATTTGCTGGTGTATCACTTGAAGGTTCAGCAATTGTTGAAAGAAGAGAAGCAAATCGTAAATTTTATGGTGATCAATGTAAGGCAAGATATATTTTAAGTGGTAGAGTTGCTCCACCACCTGCCTGTGAACCATTAATGAGAGTTTTAGATTCAAGAGCTTTCAGTCGTACATCACCTGATGATTATGATGATGATGACGACTATTATGATGATATTCCTTCAACTTTTAGTTCAGACACTGATTCAATGATGTCATCTCCAAGAAGAGGAACATATAAGCAACAATCAAGAAGAAGTAATACTAATAATAGTAATAGATATTATAATGATGATTTCGATGATGATGATGATTACAGTGACGATTCAGCTCGTGCATATTATAGTAGAGATAGAAGACAAAATGGTGATTCAAGAAGAGTCAATTCTTCTTCAACATGGGAAGATGATGTTTTCGATAGAAATCAAAGAGGAACTTCTCAAAGAGGTGGACCTCAAAGAGTTGACTCATATTCAAGTAAATCAGCCTATAGACCAACAGAGGAGAAACCAGATTTCAGTAGTAGATCAGGTAATTCATCAACTTCTAAAAATAAAGCAATTGCTCTTTATAGCTTTGCAGGACAACAAGATGGTGATTTACCATTCAAGAAAGGTGACATTATAACTATCATTCAAAAATCAAATTCAACTGATGATTGGTGGACCGGAAGAATAGGTAATATAGAAGGTATCTTCCCTGCTAATTATGTAGAATTAGTTTAATATTCTTATCTTACATTCTCAATATAACTATAATAATATCTCTTCTCCTTATTCAGCAATAGATTAAGATTTTTGTCTATTATTGTTTGATCATCTTACGTTTATCTTTTCACAATTTCTTTTTTCATTCTTATTCTCATTCTTATTCTCTTATAATCTCTTTGTAACTTTTACTGTATATTTCCAATTAGTAGTTATTTAATGCCCATGTAATATGAACATTTAACAGTTATATTATTTTCCATAATAATTTTATTTCATGTAGCCTTACAAAATAAATACAAAAAAGCAAATTAGGATATTATATAAATGAACTTTTACAAGTAGAGAGAAAACCTTCTATATCATATTATTTTGAGGTATTTAGCAGTTTGGGTGATTTGATATTCAAGTATTGGGTTAGCAACATGAATAATATTGTTATCATCATCAAATTGATTCTTTTTAACAAAATTATAAAATTCATTGAAATTATTATTCCAACAAAATTTAATGATCATATCTGTTAACGAAGATATTTGTGGTATACCTAACAGCTCATTAGCAGGACGAATATAAACTTCAGGTTTTGGAAAAAATAATCTAATGCATAAATCCCACATTACATGATACATTTCACTCTTTCTTTCCTCAAGTAAATTTTGATTAGCATCATCCAGAGCACTCTTTTCCCTTAACTTAACTTTATTGAAGTTTTCTAAACTTTGGAAATATGCAAGCTTATCAGAGTTGACAGCATTTTGAAAATTGGCAATCTCATACATTTTTACAGGATCCACATATGAAAAAGTTGCTATCTTATGAGGTAATCTGTTTCTAATACTACTTGAATTATTAAAATAATATGGGTATCTTTTAGTATCCATGTTCTTTTCCTTAGATGAAATTTCAATTTTTATCTTGTAACAAGAAATTCCCAAACTCTTAAATTTTCTAACCAAACCATCCGCTTGATCATTATCATTAATCTCAATATAGCCATAGCCATTGTATTTGTTACTTTTAGAAA
The DNA here is from genome assembly GCA_030579415.1 of Pichia eremophila. Classification (NCBI taxonomy): domain Eukaryota; kingdom Fungi; phylum Ascomycota; class Pichiomycetes; order Pichiales; family Pichiaceae; genus Pichia; species Pichia eremophila. The sequence continues at coordinate 36,105 of JAKTQW010000209.1, read as the reverse complement.
TTTCTCCCTTAGGAGCAGTTGAAAAAAATTCGGCAGTTTTGATTGAATCACAATTTGAACACCATTCTTCAAGTCTTTCCTTCTCTTTTTCCAAATCAATTTCACTAATTAATAACTTGTATTTCTTTTTAGAATAATTTTCATTCCTTTTAGCATAATCTTTTTCTTCTCTTGGAATAGCTCTTGTAACAAATAACCTTTTATCTTCAACTTCAATAGCATTCAAATTTTGAATTGTTTTATCAACTGCACTTTGATTTGTCATTGTGACCAATGCCCATGCACCATTTTTATCTGGCACATCTCTCTTTAAAACATCCTTAACTGTACCAAAAGGTTGAACTAAATTTTTAACTACTTCCTCTTTAATATTAATTGGTAAATTTTTAATGAAAACAGAATATTGAGTACTAGGAGCTTGATCTTGCTCTGCTTTTGTTTTATCAATAGAGAATAAAACATTTTTTTCAGCAGGTTCAACAGGAAAGATAGCAGAGCCTTGCTTTTTGGAAATCATATCAAGTAATTTGGAAAATTTGTTGTTGGTTTGATATAAATCTCTTTCTTTTTTAGGAATATGAATTGAAACATTAATGACTTTACCATCCATTTCTGTTTGATTAAATTGACTACAAATTTTCAAAGCACCCAATTTTTCTGAAAAATTAATAAAACATGTTCCCTTTTCTGCACAATATTTACAACTTAAGATCTTGCTAAATGATTTGAAACGGTCATACATAATTCTAGAGCTTAAATTATGATCTAAGTTAGAGAAAAATAAATTGGTACCCAATGTTTCTCTTTGCTGCTTATCTCTAAGAGAAGGCATAATTCTAATTTCAGAACCCTTTAATTTTGTATATGATAAGCCATCAGTTGCTATATCAGCATTCTCTTGGGTGTTAAAGTTTACATAACCATATTTTAATGACTTATTATGATTTGTATCCATTGGAATCTTAACAGAAATTAAACCATCAAATTTAGAGAAATAGATATATAAATCATTTTCAGTAACCGATTCATTTAAATCACCAACATATAATGATACCATTTTTGTTTGATTATTCATTGCAGCAGGACTAGCTTGGAAAACAACAACCTTATTTTTGGAAGTATATTGGAAAACATCAACTGGAGTTTCTGTTGGTGGCGTATTATCAGCGTTATTTATAGCCTTTCCACCAAGAGTAATAACATCAGTTCCAAATTCTGATTCTGAATCTTTAGAAGTGACAAAAGATTGTGATGATTCAGGTTCTTTGATTTCAAATTTTTTTTCTTTTGATAAAGAAAACTCATCATTGTTTTGGAATGCTTTGTTGATTTCTAAATTAAGATCAACGTTAACATTACCATCAACTTCAGCATTATCTTTACTTTTGTTTTTAATTGTGTATTCATCTATAGTAGTGTCTTCAATGCTTTTGTCTTTTTCTGCTCCTTTTGATCTATTTTTTTCAAGATAAGTTCTGATAGTGGAAAAGGCTTTTCTTCTTCTAGCTCTTCTCTCTGGTGAACCAGAGTCAGATAAATCTAAATCAGAATTATTTTTACTAAGATTAATTGAAGAAGGTGCTTTAGTATTGACCGAGTCAGCATTAGTTAAATCATCAGTACTAAGGGAGTTTTTGCTTTGAATGTTAGGATTGTTTAATTCAAGTTTTGAACCATCATCATAAGATACTTTTAAATTTTTAAAGCCTTTAGATTCTGAGAAATTCTCATCAACAGCAGCAGAGGTTTCAGTCACTTTGACGTTTAATTTTTCTTCTTTACTATCCATTTTGTTAAAAAAAGTAAAACCAAAATGAATTAAAGAAAAGTTAAAGAAATACTGAAATATGTGTTACAAGTACTTAGCTAATTATCTGTAGAAAGTGCTACCAGAGGGAGAAGAAAATAAAACAAATAGGACTAAATGAAAAGAAAAGAAGTGATGTAAATAAAGGATACAAAACAAAATCAATTGCATGTAATATAAAGAAATGCTCCTGTGACAAGGCAAAAAAGGGATCAATAATTGAAATTTGCTATTTAAACATCTAAGCTAAATCAAAATTCATGTTAACGCTCAGCTTTTTTTCCTAATTGGGAAATTAAAAGTTGCCTTTTTCTAAATTTGCATTACGTAAGTATTTAAGCCATTATATAAATATTAAACAGTAATGATATCTCTACCGAAGATACCTCTCTTTAACCAATCAAAAAACAGAAGAATTCTAGTTCTGATACTGACACTTTGTGCAAAATATATAGATCTCCAAAGATACATTGCAACTAAACCTCCAAATAATGAATGTCCAGGTAAATCGAAAACAGCTGAATTACCTAAATATGCTAATGAACCCAAATAATTATATTTAAAAGGTTGGTTGATTGCATCATCAAGATCTCCATTATATATTTGATTTTCAGTCATAGAATCGGCTATAATGGCAATTTTAGATAATTTTTTACCTAAATATTTACCTTCTTGATTAGCTCTCTGTGCAGTTGCAGGTAATGCTGTAACTTTAGTATCAACTTCCTTAAATAGTGACTTTAATTCTTTAAATTTTAAACTACCTTTACCTGATTGATCATATTTAGGTACCAATTCCTCAGTTAATAACAAAGCTTCTCTTGCAAGTGGATTATATTTAGCAATTTGATCACATAATGATTTTAATTCAGTATTTGTAATTTCAAAATTTTTAATATCATTATCTGTTATGATTTTTGCATCACCAACCTTTTTATTATAACCCAGGAAACTTTCAAGTTTCCAATCCTTTTTATCACCATTAATAATATATTGTCTAACATAATCTTGTAAATGTTCACCAATATCTGTTCTAACAGTTGAACAATCACCAATTGCATAAATTTCACCCAATGGAGCACCTATAACCCTTAAATGAGTATCAGTTTCTAATGCTCTTTTATTTCTTTGAAAAGGTTTAAGATCATCAGATAATTGTTTAGTTAGTGCATTTAAACCTATACCTGTAGACCAAAGACATAAACCATACGTTACTTCTTTTAATTCTTGTGATCCGTCAATTCCCTTTTGAGTATATAAGACTTTATCAGGTAAAATTTCTTGAACTCTTGAATTAACTAATAAATCAATGTCATCTTTCTTGAATCTATCCATTGCATATTCTGAAATTTTAGAATCGTAGGTATTTAAAATATTTGATCTTGATTGAATTATATGAAGTGATACTTCTTTACGTAAAATCATTGGATATAAACGAGGTAAATCTTCATTAATTAAATCAAATATTTCAGCTGCAATTTCAACACCTGTTGGACCACCACCACAGACAACAAATGATAATAATTTTTTTCTTTCATCATCAGAGGTTGTTGGTAAACATGCTTTCTCAAAATTATGAAGAATCTTTCTTCTAATTGTTAATGCATCTTCAGCAGTTTTCAGTTGATATGTATGTTCTAGACCTTTAACACCGTGAGTATTAGATGTTGAACCAACTGCAACAACTAACTTATCATAAGGAACATAAAAATAATCATCACTATCTACAGCTTTAGTTTTAATAAGTTTATCATTATATTCAATTTTTTCAGCCTTTGCAAGAAGGAAATGACCATTAACTTTATTAATTAAAGATCTAGTACTTTCCATTAAAGTTTTGATATCTAAAGTACCGACAGCAGCAGATGGTAACATTGGAGTGAAAAGGAAATAATTAGTTGGAGAAATAACTGTAACATCATAATCATCAGGATTTAATTGATTTAATAAAGAAACTGAACCCCAACCACAACCCAAAATAACTAATTTCTTTTTAGAACTATCTTTAATTTTCATTTCATTATCATTACAATCTAAATTTTTAGTTAATATTGGTAACTTTTCAGGACCACCAATTGGAGAATTTAGTGAATCGAATGGGATTAACAGATTTTCAGGTACTGATGGGGCAGTGTAAGTTGTATAATCATAGATAAAGAAGCCACCTAATACTAATAAGAATGAACCACTAACAACACCGCATGTGATGAAGAAATAATTTAATGATTTTTTTAATATTGAATTTGGTTGTTTAATTGTTGATCTTTGAATTGTTGATTTAGAGAATGCTCTCAGTTGATCTAATCTAAATGAACTGGGTTTAAGTAATCTATTCTTGAATAGATGACCATTGTGTAAACCGATGGGTCCTAATCTTTTAACTAGAAACATTGTATTAAAATGTTCTACTCAATTATAAAAAAAATATGTAGAAAGAACCTTAAGCAATTTGAATTGAATAAAAAATATACAATCATGAAATCACACTTCCGGAGGAATCGGAAATTGAAATTGAAATTGGAATAACGGAAAAGGGAAAATCCTTAATTTGGAATCGAAACAATAAAATTTTTATGATGTATGATGAGATGATAAGGCGGTAGTGCTCAGTTATTTTAATAAATATATATATATATATATATATAAGAGTACACTGTTTATACAATACCCTAACCTATTTATTCAAAAGAAAGGAAGAGAAGTAACAAAGTAAAAAGAAGGTAAAAGAAAGTGAAATCAATAAAAATAAAATAAAGATATGAGCCTCCTTTCCATCGATACCCCTCCGATAAGGAGTATATGATAAAGATCATTGGTAATTTGATATTGTTTATAATAGTTGTTTTGACGATTAACTGCTACTTTCTTTTTCTTAAATTCATAATATATAACCTTTCCTTTTGCTATTGAAAACTACACCCTTATATGAACTACACTAGAACACCTTCTAACTGTCATTTAATTATTTTAACACACGGACTAGTAGGTACTTCCGAACACTTTAATTATATAGATGAAACGCTATTAACTCATTTAACTTCAAATCATCCTGATAAACATTTTAAAACATTCAAAACTAAATCAAATGAAAAGTTCAAAACTTATGATGGTATTGATCTCTGCGGTTCAAGAGTTGCTGATGAGATTATCTTTGAAACGGCTCGTTTACAGCAACATGAAAATCTTAAAGTTACAGAAATTTCAATTATTGGTTATTCATTAGGTGGTTTAATTGTCAGATTTGCAATTGGTATCTTATCATATAGGAAATATTTTAATTCCATTACACCTGTTAATTTTGTAACCTTTTGCTCTCCTCATGTAGGCGTTTTAACTCCAGGAACAACTCTAAGTATTAAATGTTTTAATAATTTTGTGCCTTATTTATTAGGTAACAGTGGTAAGCAAATGTTTCTTAAGGATTCAATTGAATTTGATAATTCAAATATCTCATTATTAGAATTAATGGCTAATAAAAATTCAATATTCTATAAAGGTTTACAACAATTTAAGTATAAATCTTTATACTCTAATATCCGTGCAGATATTAGAACTTCTTGGTGGACTTCAGGTATTTCCTACATTAATCCTTTTGAAATTCTAGACAAAAATCAATCAGTCAAGATCGATGATGAAGGTTTTATCAATTTCCCTAATAATTCAAAGTTCGAATTATCGTTCGTTGAAAATTATGGCCCTGTGTTATTAGATGTTAATAAACCAATCAAGTTCACAGGTTTAATTGATTATACTATTAAGTCAAGTTCAAATTCTTCAAAATTTAACGAAAGCAGTGATATTGAAGAGAATGAAGTTAAAGTTTTCTTTCAAAGAAAATTCAAATGGTTGATACTTATATTTAATACTTTCATTTATATTCCAATGTGGGTTTGTTGGTTCATATCATTGAGTATGTTACAAGTTTGTTCATCATTCATTAGAGTCACAAAGGAATCAGCAAAATTAAAGGATAATTATTATATTTATCAAATAATCGACCAAGTAACAACTACTGTTTCAAATACAATTCCACCATTATGTTCTAATCCAACAACACCATTATTAGAACCATGTTTAAGCAACACTTATGTTGAAGAATTAACAAAATTAGAGAATGAAGTTCATGATCAGGGTGATGTCTTTTTAGATTCGGTATTCGATGCAGTTACTGCTCCAAAAAATTTGAATAAATCTATTTTCAATCAACCTTTACACGGTGAAAATGTTTTGGAAACATCAATTAATCAAATTTGTTCAATACCTATTGATGATATTGAAGATTGGCAAAAGGATTATAAAATATTAGGTAAAACAAGAGAGGAAGCTTTCCAATATTATCAAATCTTAAAGTCATTCAAAATGAACATGTCACCAGCTCAAAGAACCATTGTTAAAAACTTGAATGACCTGAATTGGAAGAAATATCCAATATACATCACAAAAACAAATGCAACACACGCTGCAGCAATATTCAGACACAATGATAAGTCCTTCGAAGAAGGTAAAATCGTAGTTGAACATTTTTGCGAAGAAGTATTCCAAATTGATTAATCAAAAAATCATACCCCCAAAATTTATATTTTATACCTTTTTTAGAAAGTAATCAATTATTGTCTTTATATCAATCTTTTCCAATTTAACCTTTGAATAATGTGCAAATACTGAAAGAATAATTTCACTTTCAGGTATTTTTAAACAAAGGTTTAAAGGTTTGTAACCAACAATCGGTGATAACTCAAAACAATCATTAATTCCATTTTCCAAAACTTTGAAATCTGTGAATGGAAAATTTTCCATTCCAGCTGTAATACCAACACCTAAATATTTACAATAACTTTCTTTCAACGCCCAGCACTGGGATAATATTTGAAGTCTTTTGTGATAATCTTTTCCTTCAAATTTTTGATCTAACCATTCAACTTCTTTATCACTGAAAATACCTCTGAAATCCTTTTTATAAAAATCAGCAAGATCACTTAACTCAAATCTTTCAATATCTTTAGGATTGGCTAAATCTATACCGATATCTTCAGTCTCTAAATTTGCATTGAATCCAATAGCTATTGATACCATTCCATTTTCATCGGATATATTGAATTGATATTTTCTATTCAGCATCTTTGGTTTTCCATATTTATTTCTTGTCATTTCCAAATCATTTAATTTATTCTCAACATTATTAACAACGTACGTAAGTATTAACATATTGATTAACTTAACATACCTATCTAATTCATTTTTGATATTCCTAACTTTCAGTTGAGACTGTAAATCTAAGTTTCTTAATAACCATTCAAATTTGAATTCATCTCGAAGCTGCAAAACACTTTCATCAATTTGGCCCCCTTTCAAAAGTGTAGTATAATACAAGAACAATGTATCATCCTTATCTATTCCATTGGTCATTGTATATAAAAAAACTAATCAGTCTTAACCTAAAAAAGTACGGACATAAGCAAAAAAAACTGACGCCAAAAGCTAACTGAAATTTTAATGCAACTTCTATCTTTAAGAGGCCAAATCAATTTCATTCTTTTTCCATAGCAAATGTCATCAGAACGCCGTAAGATCTTACCATTAGATAAATCAGTTGTTAATCTTATAGCAGCCGGTGAAATTATTATTGCTCCTTCAAATGCTTTGAAAGAATTACTTGAAAACTCAATTGATGCTCAATCTACACAAATTGAAATAATGGCTAAAGATGGCGGTGTTAAATTATTACAAATAACAGATAATGGTAAAGGTATAAATAAAGAAGATATGCCAATTCTATGTGAAAGATTCACTACTTCTAAGCTTGTTCAATTTGATGATTTAAAGTCAATTGCAACTTATGGATTTCGTGGTGAAGCATTAGCCAGTATTTCACATATTGCACGTGTAAGTGTTATAACGAAAACCTCTGAAGATTCTTGTGCTTGGAAGGCATCTTATAAAGGAGGTGAAATTATTGGGGGTAAAACCGATGGTATTAAACCAGTGGCAGGTAAGAATGGTACTATATTAGTTGTTGAAGATTTATTTTATAATGTTCCATCAAGGTTACGTGCCTTAAGAAGTCATAATGAAGAATATGCTAAAATAGTTGAAGTTGTTAGTAAATATAGTATTCATATTGAAAATGTTGGATTTAATTGTCAAAGACAAGGTGGTAGTGGATATGATGTGAATGTTAGACAAGCTTCAAGTAGACGGGATAGGATTAGATCAGTATATGGATCAAATATTGCTAATAACTTGATTGATTTGGATGTTGAAGTTGACGATGAGAATAGAGAGAATTATGGACTGGTTAGTTGTAAGGGTCTGATAAGTAATACCAGTTTTGAAAATAAAAAGATTATCCAACCTATCTTTTTCATTAATAACAGGTTAGTCGTATGTGACCCATTAAGACGTGCAGTTACATCAATATATGGAACATATTTACCTAAAAATCATCGTCCATTTATTTATATGTCATTACAAATTAACCCAGAAAATGTTGATGTTAACGTCCATCCTACGAAAAAGGAAGTTAGATTTTTAAACGAAGAAGAGATTATTGAGTTGATAGTTAAAAAGATTAACGATATTTTGAAAAATCTAGATTCTTCTAGGATATTCATGACACAACAAATATTAACAAACACAAAGAAAATAGAAGATGATATTGAGAGTAGAAGAAATAAAAGAATGAAAACAAATGATTATGAGAAAAAGATAGAAAGTCCAAAACTTAAACCAATATCACAGATAAAAAAACTATATGAACATGAGATGATACGTAGTGATTATAGTCAAACTACACTAAATCAATTCATCAAAGCACCAAATAATACAGTAAAAGAACAAAAACCAATGACATTGCTCTCAATCAAAACTTTAAGAGAGGAGGTAGAATCACATTCAGATGATAGCATAACTAAATTGTTTGCTCAACACACATATGTTGGTATTGCTGATTACAGGAAACGATTGTTGTGTCTTCAATATGATGTTAATCTATACTTAGTTGATTACGGAAGTTTGTGTTACGAACTTTTCTATCAAATCGGTCTTGCAGATTTTAGTAACTTTGGAGTTATTGAAATTACCAACGAGAATGATGAAGGTCTTAGTATAAAGAAATTGATAAAGGATGAGATATATGGGAATGAAGAAGTTCTAAGTTTATTTAAAAAGAATCTGAAAATTTTACCTGATTTAGATACAGCTGTTCAGACAGCATTTGTCGATATGAAAGAGATGTGGGAGGAATATTTTAACATCAAGATTGATGCATCAGATGAGAGAAATCCTAAACTAATGAGTTTACCATTACTTATTGAAGGATACATACCAAGTTGGAACAAGTTGAGTTTATTCTTACTAAGAGTGATTACAAAAGTGAACTGGGAGGATGAGCAAGAGTGTTTAGGTGGGATTTTGCGACAACTTGCCTTATTCTATGTACCTGATATGATATACGACGATGATAATGAAGATGATACCAATAGTAATGAAGAAGTTAAAGTGAAATTAAGAAACGTTATCGAGAATGTTGTTATGCCAGTTGTTAAAAGTAAGTTGATAGGTACTGATGCCTTACGTGGTGATGTTATTGAGATTGCTACACTTCCAAAATTATACAAAGTATTTGAAAGATGTTAGTTAATCAGTCATTCCATGATAAATGATATACCTTGGGAATATAATAAACTTTTAATTATTTTAGGATGTTTATAAAATGTATAAATTAATCTGTTTTGGATAGTGTTTTCAAAAAAACTTGGTATAACAGTAACATAACTGAACTCTGTACACTAGTCCAAATAAAACGAGGGGCTATACCTGAGAAAAGACCTCTAATACCATCACAAGCATGTATTGTTTTCAAACTAGCAAAAACTGAATGTGTATTAAGTTGAACAGTTGAAGTTGCATTTTGTGTTTGCATTCTAGTTTTAACAACATCTAAAGGAGTTGTAATCATACCAGCTAAACCACCAGCTGCTGCACCAGTCAATAATTCAGAGGGCAGTGAAAGAGTTCCATCTTTTCTTGAAGCCAATTGTCGAAATTTTTCATAAAATGTAAATTGTAAAGCTGAGAATGGTAAATCTCTAGTCAGTGTTGCTCTATAACCGTAAAACAGAGCATTAATACCTTCTGTACGTACAATTGTTGAAGCAGCATCTATAACACCTTTGTAATTATAACCAGAATTACAATAAGGATTATTATAACGACCCTGCAACTGCAATCGTGTTTTCAGAACTTCAGACGGTACATAGAAAACACTTGAAACTAAATCACCAATAAATCCGGCTGTTAAAAATGATACAGTTTCAGGAATACCATAAGCTAATGCCTCTCTTTTAACAGTTTCATAAGAGAGGAAGAAAACAGCGGATGACGGTATAGAACCTAAAACTGCGGCACCATAACCACCATATAATCCACGCCGTAGACCTTCCTCTTTGAAAATCGTTCTAAATGCTCGTAGTGTATTATCATATTTACCATTATGTGAAGCTCCCTGTTGTCTAGTTTTAACTGTATCAAGTGAATGCATTGTAGTATCACCAATAACTCCACCTAAACCACCAGCTAATGCACATGCCCAAACTGAAGGTTCATTATTTAAACCATCATTATCATCACTACCATTACCTTGTGTCGAAGTTCCGCTGGGCCTTCTCTCAGTCTCTGGTAATGTTCGAGTATCATGATGTTTACCGGGTACGGCAGTATGTGGAATTGTTTGTGTTGAGTTTAACGCTTCCATCTATATAAATTATGTTGACCACCTCTTTATCATGCACTATACACACCAAATGCGTCCTTAATAAATAAATAACTTCTACCAAAAGGAACGTTTGAATCACAGCTATTATATATAATAATACACATTTCCATCACCATAATAAATGTCAATGAAAGTTTTTCTCAATTTTCTTAATGTGAGATATTGGCTATAAATGCATCGCTTCACTTGCCCAAAGGGGAAGGTCCTCCATACTTAATAGATTACATAATATACAATACCAAATACACAGTACTTTATCCAATGATAGACATCAACACTGGTGTGAAGACAAGTGAATGAATAGATGCAATGACAATGAGTCCAATCCACATCTTGAAATAGTAAACACGGAATATCTCACTTCTAGTAAAGCTTAAAACACAAACTCCAATTAATTTAGTCATTGTAATACCACTTAATGTAATAGTACCAATATAGGCAACACTTGCCTTAGCCCTCTCTTCAGTTATTCCATTTAATTCATTAAAATATTTAATTAGATGAATGCTAAACTCCACACTTAATCCTAAACAAATCATTAAATTAACTAATGAAACACCATTCAATGATATATCATTCAATACCATCCATCCAATAATATTGGTCATAATTAATATTAAATTTATTACTAAAATAACTGAGTTTCTTATGGATCCAAAAAATATGGCTGTAATTATACCGATAACTATCATACCAATTGAAAGTAATAGAACTGTTAATCTTCCAATTGTTTCATATTGATCAAAGAAAATGTAGAATGGTGAATATGCAAAAACTTTTAAATCAGGGTGATATTCCTTAATTTCTTTAACAATTCTCTTAGAATTTGAATATGCTTTAATAAAATCATCCTGCGATCTTAAAGCTGTATGTAATGTTCTGAATGCACTTCTTTCAATTAATCCATAATATAAATCTTCATATATTGATGATGAATATGGTGCTTTACCACCTAATGCACATGGATATGATGGTGATTCAATCCATTCATTAAAATATTTCATAAATTCTTCACCTTCTGGGAATCCATTCATTTGATAATCCCAATCTTTATCAGCTAAACATGCTTTACACATTCTTGGTGATGCAAATGGTTCACAAAATTCTTCATCATTTCTAATTTTAACTCTACAACATTCATTCAATTCAGGATTCATCCATAACAGGAAATCATCAATCCAACTACTAACTGGTTCTGCAATATAACTTTCATTAATTCTACTATATTCTCCATTAATTATATTAACCATTGAATATGGATCACATTTAGTAAATTTACTGCATAACTGTTTTTGATTATCTATCGTAGTAACATTAAAATCCTCAACAATGAAATAAACTGGTGGTCCAACATTTAAATAATCATACATATCATTGAAATAATTAATTAAATATGAATCATTTGGTAATGCAATTCTTTGATCTAATCCTAATTCTAATTTAGGTATTAATGACAATGAAATTCCGAACACACTTAAAAATATAATCATTATTAGTCTTTTGATATCTTTACGGAAAATGAATGGAACAAACTTCTTTTGGAAAAAATCATTTAAAATGGATTTAGAATTACTATCACCACTTTCATTTAGCATTTGAATTAAATTAGTACCCGATTCTGGGTGAGCATCATTATCATTGATTGGTAAAGAAACCGAATTTGGTTCAATTTTCACAAATGGTATTAAATCAAGTTTACCACTAAGAACTCTTTTTTGTTCTAGTGTTAAAATTGAGACAAATGTTGTTATCTGTAATATTGTATTGAAAATAACAGCAACTGTTATATATAACGAAAAATTTTTAACAGCAGGCATTGCAACAAAACTACCTAATGAAAAGCAAAAGATTTGTGATAATGAACTTAATAAAATACTAGGACCAATATTTGACATTGTCTTTGCAATTTTAATATTAAGACTTAAGTTATTCATAACGAATAATTTTTCAATATTTTTCAATTCATTTGAAATAAGGAAAATATTATCAATTCCAATTGCTAAAACTAAAAATGGTATAACTTCAACAATAATTAAAGTAGATTTTAATCCCATTAAACCCCAAAATCCCATTGATGCAAAAACTGATAGTAAAACAATTACAATACCAATAAGTCCCAATGAAAATTTAGTTTTCGAAAAAAATTGTAATATAAGGTTATTACCAGATATTTTACCAAATGGAGTAATGAATGTTGAATTAACAAAAGAGATATTATTATTTAGTTGATTCATCGATAAAGAATAAGAAGCATAAATAAACATAATAAGGTATGATAGAACAACTATTCTAACATCTGTATTCGTTGATTTATTTAATTCTTTTTCTAATGAAACTTCAGTCATAAAACTCAAATTGATACCTCTATCATTTGCTTCGATTGTTAAATTATTCATTAAATACAATTCAAACATATTTTCCCACGAAGAAGCCATTTGAACTTGTTTACTATTTAGATCATTATTGTTATTATTTAGGAAAGTGACGACAATTGATGAAGACTGAAGAATATCTTCGTTCTGATCTTCTGTTCTTCCAAAGATTAAATTAGGTTTTAATGGTTGTTGGAAAGTTGGTAGACATTCAACAGGTGAATCAGCACATGACTGGATCTTCTTTCGCCAGTTTGATTCAGGTAAGTAATTAATATCCCCATAAAAATATTGAGTAAAACTTTCTAAAATACAAGTTTCCTCTAATGGTTTGAAGCAAATATCATTATATGTAACATTATATTGGGTATCATTAATGTAAACTGTTGATTGTAAATTTATCATTTCATTTTCCTTTTCAAACCACCATTTAATAAAATCATAATCTTGTAAAATGGAATCCCCAGTTGAATTTGATAAAATAAGTTGTTGAGTTCTATAAAATGGATCAAAACTTTCATCGAAAATCTGCTTTTGAATGAAAACATCAGAAGTTGGACTAACCCATAAATTAATAGGATTAGTTTCAAATTGAATGAATGACATAAATGATGTGAATATCATAATAACGATAGATGTTATTAATAGAATAATTTTAGGATATGTGGAACAGATATAACCTAAATTGTAAAAAAAATGTTCCAGATATCTATTAACAATGTAAGATTTTTTAGTGTTTAAAGGAAGTATATTTGCAGAGTTGAATGATATTATTGAACTAGTTAGAGTATTCGTAGCTTCAATTATAATTTCATTATCATCGTTATTATAATCATTTTCTGTATCTTCATCATTCAAGAAAACCCCACGTTTCTTTGATTTCTTATTCCTCCAAAGTTTGAGAATGAAGAAATATGATATTAAAAGAAGGAAATAAGATATGAGAACAAAATGTGATATTTTATTATCAAGATGAGAATCTCTTTTAGGTAAAGTATCTAAAACTGGACAAACGAGTGGACAATCAGAACAAGCACAAGCAAAATTAGGATCAACATCATTACAATCCTTAGTATCCCAATCTAATAATTTTAGAGAAGAGTTGAAATTTTCATTAATTTCATATTTAAAATTAATTTGAAAAGGTGAACCACCTAATTGAGGTTTAACATCACCTAAGAATTTTAAGAAAGAAGTATAATTTGTAGCTCCACCACCAATTAAATCCATTGCTAAACCATTAGTTGCACCAATTTTAATATTCTTACAAGAGTTGAAAAATTGGAAAGAACTTTGAGGATTAACGTAAAATTCTAATTCATCAATTGCAATTCTACCATTTGGTAAAATTTCAGTTGATGTTACATTAATAAATTGTGATTGATTTGGAGAACAAGTAAAATGACAAAATAATTGATTAAAGCTATGTCTACAAGCAGGACATGAAGAAATAAGGGGTGCAATTCTATTAAGATTATTTGATAAAACATTTAACTGAGATTCATCACAACAAGTATAAGAAATGTCATCCCATGATGGACCACATATATCTAATAGAATTGATTGAGCCTCTAAAGATAATTTTTGAGCAGGTATATTAGCAAAAGCGGGTAATTCAGGAGCAAAGGGGGAACTTTTACCAGCAGAGCCATAAGTGATACACCAACCCTGTTGATGCACTGGATTATCAACAGACATTGTGTAAAGAAAAGAAACAGAAGATGAAAAGAAGATAAAGAAACAATAGAAAGGCAAAACAGAGCCTCCAAAGAGATGAAAAGCAACATCAAAAAAAAAAAATAAAAAAAAAAAAAAAAATGGAAATAATAGAAAGGGGAAAGGACTCGGAAAATTTTAATATTAATGAAAACGTCAGAGCTACCTAAGTATTATTACTTATTATTATTATAAACAACGGTCTTTTCAATATCTCTTTCTTTTATCTTTCTTTTATCTATTTCAGATATTAGATAGATATATATTATAGATCACAGATATCATATAACTTATATACCCTTTTAACTCACATTACATTGATTATCGTCATTTGGCAATTATATTGTGTGTATTGTATATTACTTTCGATTTTACTAATCTAGATCTGTTTTTATTCATAAGATCATCATAATAACATATTATAAATGTCATCATTAACAAATACAAATTCTAGATCTAATCCAGATATAGCTTTAACTTTAAGGGATAATAATACTCATGGAGGGAGTACTCAAACCCTTGATCTTGAACCTAATCCCTTTGAACAATCATTTGCACGTACTGATGATGTAATACCATCATCATCAACAAATACTGCACATTTTCATAATACTTTAACAAATAAAAATTTAGTCAATTTATCATCGGAAAAACCTTTGATTAAACCTCAAAGTGATACTCAGTTGGATAATTTAAGACATAATTATAATCAACAAGCAATTATTAACAATTTATCTCATAATAATAATAACAATATTATAAACAGCCATAACCATAAATCTGATCCCGTGTTAGCTTTATCAAATACAAATAATCAAAATAATATTTCAATTCAAGATAAAATCATAGATAATCATCAGTTACAACAACAATCAAATGTTAATGATCCATTAAATGTTGATCCAAATCAACTAAATGGTCAACTAAATATCCCTCAAATTAAAATCGAAAATCAAATATCTAACAACAACAACCATAATAATAATGATAATAATAATAATAATACTAATTCTCTTCAAATTCAATCTAATGGTAGTACTAATGGTAATGTTCAAAATAAATTTATTCAACCACCTGTACTGACACCCGGAGGTTCTAAAAGAGGTACTTCATGTGTTTTACCTCCATTACCTGGTATAATATCTCCTGGTGGTGGTTCAATTATTGCAACTCCTGGTATTTGGAATGCTTTATTCCCTCAAACTCCAGGAATCAATAATAATAATAATACTAGTAATCCTACTAATAATACTAGTTTGCCAAATTTGGGACAATTATCACCAAATACTCTGAATACAGCCCAACAACAATTACAACAACAGCAACAACAAAATAATAAAACTTTTGATACATTACAAAAGCAAATCCAACAAATTCAAGCACATCAGCATCAACAAGAGGAACAAGTAAGGCAACAACAACAACAACAACAGCAACAACAACAAGCACAATTTCCAGATATTGATATGAGAAATCAAGCAGAACAACAAGCAGAGCAACAACTTCAACAAGCTCAAATGCAATTACAACAAGCACAAATACAAGCACAAATGCAAGCACAAGTATTAGCTCAAGTTCAACAACAAAATAAAAATCAAAATCAAAGCCAACCTCAACTACCCTCAACTAACGATACCAGTAAAATGCAAATAAATGTGCCACCACCACAACCAAAGGATCAACAAATGTATAATTTCCTTCTTAATGCCAAAAGATCAGGATTAACGCCAAATGAGAGTTCAATGCGTACAGGATTAACACCAGGATCAAATATGACAACTAATAATCCACTTTATTCATATTTATCAATGACACCTGGAGCTATTACACCATTAACTAGTATGCTTAATTCATTAAATAATTCTAATAATTCCAACACATCAACTATGAAGATTGAAAATGGTAATACTGTTAGTACAAATAATACAGATCCTAATATTGATTTAAAGAAAACTTTACATACGGGATTAACAGATTTAGTTGTACCAACATTAAGAACACTTGAAAATAATCAAGGAATGATGAATGATAATAATATACCAAATAATATGACAAATACTATACCTAATGATTCAATACCTAAAATAACACAACAGCAAATAATTGATTCATCAAGAATGATACATAATCATAAAGATAGTGTTGACTCATCAATTATTAGTAACAGTACAGCAAATACACCTGGATTAATTATGAAACCTATTAATAATCAAGTTTTTCAAGAGACTGATAAAAATACGATAACTAATGGAACCAATAGTAAGAAAAGAAGTAATAAATCCACAAACGGTACGAAGTCTAAATCTAAGAAATCCAAAAGTGATAAAGAAAACACTCCAACATCAACCACATCATCAATATCACTATCAGCTTTAGCATCATCACCAACATCACCACCAGCAATTGCACCACCAACTACAAAACCTAAGAGACGTAAGAACTTAACAGAGGAAGAGAAGAGACAAAATTTCCTTGAAAGAAACCGAGTTGCAGCATCAAAATGTAGACAACGTAAAAAGGAGATGGTTTCCACAATGAAACAAGAATTGGATAATTATAAGAATGAGAGTAAATCATTAAGGGAACAAGTTGGTATGTTAAGAGAACATGCATTAACATTACGTACAATTTTATATGCACATAGAGATTGTTCATATTTAGTTGAACAAGTTGGTGGATTACAAAATTTAAATACAGTTCTAAACGCAACAAATTATGTTTCACAAATTTCAGAGGCACATGATCAACCACAAAGTATTAAAGCTGAGGAGGTACCACATTTGTTAAATAATTCTAGTACTAATGTTCAAGTTGCAGTTGCAGCAGCTGTTGCACATACCACTAATAAAGCTATTGAAAGACAAGAGGAACATCGTCTTTCACATTAGATTTAATTTGTATAGTAAATAAATGTTTAGATAGAAATAGAAATAGAAATAGAAATAGAATATAGGCTAAATTAAGCCAGGTTATAACATACCCACGTTATCCACCTAAGATGATATCATTGAAATTACTAATTGTTATCTATTATAATTACAGTCTACAATCTAAAGATACGCCACACTATCCCATCCAACCACTGATACTCTCTTACTCTTATAAAGAAGAGTGGTTGTCCATTGTCTGATGTCCATTATAGTGGTAAACCGCGCTTTAATTACTATATCGACAATGACAATATTACAGTTCCATGTCTTATGCACCAGAGGACACTCTTTCTACAACTAATAGTATACACTCTGATATGTCTTTCAACTATTTAAAGAATGCTGGAAAGTTCCTATGTATTGGACGTAATTATATTGCACATATTAAAGAATTAGGTAATCAAAAACCAAGTGAACCATTCTTCTTTTTAAAACCTTCATCATCAATTTTAAAACCTAATGAAGGACCAATTTTAGTTCCAAAGAATGTTATAGTTCATCATGAAGTTGAATTAGCTTGTATAATTGGTAAAAAATTACAAAATTTAAATCCTGAAACTTTTGGTCCAAAAGAAGCATTAGATTCAATTGATGGTTATGCATTAGCAATTGATATGACTGCTAGAAATGTTCAAGATGCTGCAAAGAAGAAAGGTTTACCCTGGACAATTGGTAAAGGTTTTGATACTTTTATGCCAATTTCTCCATTTATCTCTAAAAATCAAATTATTGATCCTTATAATGTTGAATTAAATTTAAAAGTTAATGATGAACACAGACAAAAAGATTTAACAAATTTAATGATTTTCCCAATTCATAAGTTTATTAGTAAAATGTCAAGTATTATGACATTATATCCTGGTGATGTTATACTTACTGGTACTCCAAAGGGTGTTGGTCCGATTAAACCTGGTGATAAAGTTGAAGTTTGGTGTAATTACGATGGTAAATTAGTTGATGGTAGTCATATGATATTTGATGTTGAAGAAAAACCTGGTCCTTATGAATTTAAAGGGGAATAATGATCACACTATAGTACTTAACTTACTTATATACTCTATTTATTCTATTTATTTATTAAATACATTGTATCTCTCTCTACACAGTAACAAAGACTTACACTTACTGCGTGCAGTGAAAATTCAATTTTTTTTTACTAAACATTAAAGATTGCAATGTAATCAAATTTTCTCTTTATTTACTGATCATATATTATCTTCATTACAACACATCAATAAAGTAATGTCAACCTCAGCTGTAACAACTCCAAATCAACCTGTGGTGGAACTTCCACAAACAAATACTGCGAATGTTACTTCATCAGTTACTAAAGATACAAGAACTTCAGCTCATACTCATATTAAAGGTTTAGGACTTGATGAATATGGATTTGCCAAACAAATTGATGGTGGTTTCGTTGGTCAAAAAGAGGCAAGGGAAGCTTGTGGTATAGTTGTTGATCTAATTAAATCCAAAAAGATGAGTGGTAAGGCAATTTTATTAGCAGGTGGTCCAGGTACTGGTAAAACTGCATTAGCATTAGCAGTTTCACAGGAATTAGGTCCAAAAGTTCCATTTTGTCCAATTGTTGGATCTGAATTGTATAGTGTTGAAGTTAAAAAAACTGAGGCATTAATGGAAAATTTTAGAAAAGCTATTGGTTTAAGAATTAAGGAAACAAAGGAAATTTATGAAGGTGAAATAATTGAATTAACACCAGAAGAGAGTGAAAATCCATTAGGTGGCTATGGTAAAACAATTAAACATGTTATAGTTGGATTGAAAACTTCAAAAGGTACTAAAAATTTAAAATTAGATCCATCAATTTATGAATCAATTCAAAAGGAGAAAGTATCAATTGGTGATGTTATATATATAGAAGCAAATACTGGTTCAGTTAAAAGAGTTGGTAGATCTGATGCATATGCAACTGAATTTGATTTAGAAGCTGAAGAATATGTTCCATTACCAAAGGGTGAAGTTCATAAAAAGAAAGAAATTGTTCAAGATATCACATTACATGATTTAGATTTAGCAAATGCAAAACCACAAGGTGGTCAAGATATTTTATCAATGATGGGACAATTATTAAAACCACGTAAAACTGAAATAACAGAAAAATTAAGAAGTGAAGTTAATAAAATGGTTTCCAAATATATTGATCAAGGAGTTGCAGAATTAGTTCCTGGTGTTTTATTTATTGATGAAGTTAATATGTTAGATATTGAATGTTTCACATTTCTTAATAGAGCATTAGAATCAACAATTGCACCAATTGTTATATTAGCATCAAATAGAGGTTTAACAACTGTTAGAGGTGCAGAAGATATTAAATCACCACATGGTATTCCACCGGATTTAATTGATAGATTATTAATTATTAAAACTTCATCATATAATTCTGATGAAATTAAAAATATTATTAGTAAAAGATCAAAAACTGAATCAATTATATTATCTGATGATGCATTAAATGAATTAACTAAAGTTGCATTAAAATCTTCATTAAGATATTCATTACAATTATTATCACCATGTAATATATTAGCTTCAATTAATTCAAGAAGTGAAGTTTCATCAAATGATATTGATGAATGTCAATTATTATTTTTAGATTCTCAACGTAGTACAAAAATTTTAGAAGAAAATAAAGGTTATTTATAAGATCTTATATAACAAACATATATTTATATAATTAATTAACTCTCTAATTTTTGACATTCTTCGATAAATTCTTTAGCTGTTAAAATATTTGTTGAACCATAACAAACATTTTTTAAATTTGAATTACTATTAATTGAATTATTATTAATTTGACCATCCTTTGAGTTCCATTCATTACACCAATCCTGTAAATTTGAATATTCTGAATAATTACCACCCCCGACAATGAAAACTAGACTTTCATTATAATTATTACGTTTTGGTTGTCTTGAATGTGAACCTCTTGAAATTTTTGGATCATAATAAATATAATCATCAGTTAAATTAAGTAATGAAATATTTGATTGATTTGGATTCATAATTGATTCAGTTATATTTGTAACTGGTAAATGAGATTTTTCTGGTAGTAAATTTTTTATACCTGAAATTAATGAACCAAAACCTTCAGTTAATTTATTTGAACCATCAGTTAAATTAATTAATTTTGATGATAAATTTGAGAATAACGCACCTTTATTTGAATTATTATTTAAATTATTATTATTTAAATTATTATTTGATAATGTCTTCTCAGTTAATTTTGTAAATTCTTTAACTTTTTTAATATATTTTAATGATGATAAATCAATATTATGCTTTAATAAAATATTTTCACATTCATCACAAAAACTTTTAGATAAATCACATGATAAATATAATACTATATAAGTTCTTAATTGATCTAATGAATTATCAGCTTTAAAATCTTTATTAAGTAAATCTAAAAATTGTTTTTGAGTTTTTGAATCATTTAAATTTTGTTCAATTTCAAAGAATGAATCTAAATTTTTCATTTCTAATTCTTTAATTAGAGCAGATAATACTGACATATGTAAATCAATTATATTTTTTCTAAATGTTAATTCAGGTAATAATTTAATTGCTTCTTGAATGTGTTTTGTATCCGATTGATTATTTGGATCAATTTCTTGAATTGATGAATAACCTGTCTTCGAAGTTATTTGTTTTGAATCATTTGTGTAATTATTTAATTCAGTTTCAACATTTTCAACTGCATCAGGGAATGGTAATGAAGCATTTTTATTCCAAAAGAAATCTTTTGGTTCAATATCAAATTTTTTAGTTTCAATTTTTTCACCTGTGTTAGTACTATCTTTAATTAATTTTTCAATTATAATTGTATTTCTCTCTAATTTAAAGATATCAGATACCATACATTGATAAATCCAAGAATGTGAGAACATTGAAGTTAAATTAATATTTCTATCCAATAAAATTAAAACTGATGAATTTGTGTTAGTAGTATTGTTGGTACTATTATTATTACTATTATTATCATAATTTGATCTTTTGATATTAGTTAAATGATCTCTTAGTTTTTCATCTAAATTTTGAGCAATTGATTCAGCTGGACCACCTTTATTTGCTCTAATAATTGGAATTGAACCCATTGTTAAAACTGCTGAAAATATACCTTTTGAGATTAATTCAATTTTATTATTAATTAATTCTTCAGTTGATTTTGGATTATTAAAATCATAATAAATATTTGATAATTCAAGTGAGAATAAATTTGGTTCAGTTACGATAAAATCTAAATATTGATCAAAAATTTGTAAAATTTTATCAGATTTACCAATTAATGCAACTTCCTTAGCAAATTCCTCTAAAAGGGATCTATTTAATGATGATGTAAAATTAATATAAAATTTTGAATATTTATCATTCTTTAGATCATTAATTATAATTGAAATATTTTCAATTGTTGGTTCAACGAAATAAATTACAGGTACATCATTAAGTTGACTTCTTCTTTGATTAATTAATGAATGCATTGTAATACCTAATTCTAATAAATCATTAACTCTTAAAACTGATGAAATAATTGATCTTGATTTATTATCTAATATAAGTATTTTCCAAATTAATTCATTTTCAATTTTGTTTATATCATTATTATTATTATCATCAATATCTATATCAATATTAAGATTTAACATTTTCTTTAAATTTAAGATTTGTCTTGATCTCAGAGTCTGAGGTGATGATATCAATGACATTGTTGTTGTGTATTATAAGAGATTAAGGGTATTTGATCAATGAAAAGATAACTGTGTACATGTATAAATAACACGAATTCACAATCATTGGATTTTCATGTTGAGAGTGTGTCTCACTGTTAAATAATTTAAATAGGAAATGGAAAAAATTTAATTATTTCCTATTATGGAATGGTATATATATTTTAAAATATATATAAGTATAGTTATTAGAATTAGACATAAAGTATGGTAAAGAAGAGAGTTATAGAGATAGATATAGATATAGAGGAAGGTAGTAGTATTAGTAATAAGAGAAATAAGAATAGGAAGGAAGTACAGAAGGAAAGACAATTTATTAAATATTCACAGACAATTGATATTAAGAAAATATTTAATCTTCATATGAAAGCTAATAGAGTATATAATAATGAAGGTAATCAAATAATGTATATTACTATGAATAAGAATGTTAAAATACGTAATAAGTTAGATTCAATAATTAAATATTTACAGAGGGTGAATATTGATAATAAGGAAATAATTATGATAAGTATTAATGGAGAAGCAATTCAAAAAATGATTAGTATTGTTGAGATATTAAAGCAAAAGGTTAAACAAATTGGTAATGAAATGGAAGATAATAAGTTCAATAATAATAGTATTGCTAAGATAGTGAAGGAAGGTAACAGTAAGGGTAATGAGATAGTTAATGATGGAGAATTAGAATATAATTATTATCAATTGAATTATGTTGATTATAAGATTGAAGAGAGTGATAAAAAGAAAGATAGTAATATAAAGGAGATATCAGAGGATGGGATTTATAGTAGGAAAGTTATAAATGAAGTTTTAAAAGTTGATAAAGTTAAAAAGATACCTGTTATGTATATTTACATGAAATTTCATAAATGCAAGAGTACACCAATAAGTAGTGTTAATCAAATAAAGGATTTAATGAATAAAGGATGGAGTATACAACAGAACTAATTAATTAGAGTATTTTTTTTTGTATGTATGTATGTATGTATCTTAGATATATAATATAATATAATAATATAATATAATATGATATAATAATAATAATAATATGATAATGAAAGAGAAAAGTAAATAATAAATAAATTAGTTAATAAACTTATTTAAATCTTTCAATTGATAAATCACCTGGGAAAGTACCATTTTCTCTTTGTTCATCCCAATTTTGAACCCAATCACTAGGACAAAGTGATTGATAAGTTTGCCAAAAGACTTTACATGGAGCAAAATCTTCACCCTTAATTGCAACACATTTATGGTAATCTAAATAAGATTGGAAACAGTGTTTAGTTTGATTTTGTTGAGGAAATCTAGCATCAAAACCTGGAGTTTGTAATTTATATTCAGACATTGTAAGTTAGTTGTATGTACAAAAGAAAGATCCAAAAGATTTAAAAGATAATACAATACCTTTTATAAATATAAATACTCTATAGAAGACATGTATTATATTAAATAAAGTGGTTTGACTTAGTGAGAGAGAGAGTGAGAGAGTGAGAAAATGGAGTGAAAATTTTGTGAGTGTTCTGATTGGTTATTGGTATGACATTGGTTTTGTTGTGGGTGTTCATTATAGGTGTCTTTTCTTATATCAGTGATGACAACACGTTTGAGTGCATTTGCTGCTCTTAATAACAGTGATAGTGACAGTGAGGAAGAAGGTAATGTCAATGATAATATCACTTATGACAATACATGCAATACTCTATTGAATAACTCAAAATTTTCACTTAGAGAAGATGTCAATGTGCAGTATCACCAAGATTATATACTATTGGCACTGCAGAAGGATGATATATTGGTCATAAAGGGGAGATATTCCATACATGTTATACAGGGATCTATTCTTATTGATGGTTATACTCTTTTAAAGAAGGAAACACTCAAAATTAATGCTTCAAATATAAATTCATTACCTTCAATTCAATCAAATAGTTCTGTTCCAATAGAGGGAGATTCCACCTTTTCATCCACTAATGATTATACATCCATTATTAAGTTGAAAAATATTGATAATCATTTTGATGAAATTTCTTCACTTTACCCCCATGTCAAATACTTATACAATTCAGAAAATACAAATTCATTACAAGATACTTCATCTTATACATTCACTATAATTATTGAACCTGAATCAAATAAATATTCAACTTTATTACATCAACAATGGTTAAATATCTTTCAATCAATAATCAATGAATGTTCAATGTCAAATAAACATCAATCAATACTTACTATTGGTAATAAAAATACTGGTAAATCAACTTTTTCTAAACTTTTACTTAATACTTTACTATCCATTTCAAATAAGAAAATTCAATTATTAGATATTGATCCTGGACAACCAGAATTATGTTTACCAGGTTGTATATCACTTACTCATATAACATCTCCACTAATAGGTACTATATTACCATGGGAGAATAATACAACTACATCTACTCTAAAAAAATTCATTGGATTTTCATCACCTAATCATCAACCATTAAAATACATGAAACAATTAGATGATCTAATAGATAATATCCTTTTATCATCAAATAATAATACAATTACAATAATTAATTCTCCTGGTTGGGTTAAAGGTTTTGGTACTGAAATAATTTCACATTTAAAGAATAAATTATCAATTACCTATCTTATTCAATTATCTCATACAAATAAAGATTTAGATATTTTACAATCAATTGATTGGGATTATGAAACTAAAATTTTCAAAGCTTTATCATTCTCTTCATTATCTTCAAATTCCAATCTTTATTCACCTTCAGTTATTAGAAATTTTAAATTATTATCATATATGCATTATAATTATGAAAATGGAGATTATAATTTCAAACCATTACTAACTAAGTCACCATTGAAAGTTTCATATACTACATCAAAAGACTATTCATCATTAATGAACTACCCAGGTATTATAGGATTTACCATATTTGATCATCCATTCTCTTATACAGATGGATTACATGAATCATTAGAATGTCAATATGTTGCAATAATGACTATACCTTCAAGTTTCTTAACTAATAAACTTTCATCAAATATTTTAAAACATGAAAATTGTCCAAACTATATAAGTGAATCAATATTTCATTCATTATCAACTAATATTAAATTCCATGGATTAGCATTAATACATTCTATAGACACTAAAAACAATACAATTAATATGTATACTCCAATAGATTTTACTAATATAGGAGATAAGTTAATTAATAGTAATGAAAAATTATTCATTGTTAAAGGTAGAGAGGATACACCAATTGAAGAAATCTACCCAGTGCAAATATTAAAGGAATCTGCCTCTTATTGGAGTAGTTTTGGATTAGATGCATTACCATATGTAAGTGCTAGTTTATCTAATGAAGTAATGGGTGGTAAAATATCAACCATTAGAAGAAATATTCAACGTAGATAAAGTTATTAAATAAGTATAAATAGCTTTATATTATATATAAGACTTAATAGACGCAGTGACTGAATTTGGTGATTTTTTCCATTTTCTTATCTCCTTGATTGATTGTTGGTAAATGGTGACTAAGATCTTTCTTTATCATCTTTCTTTAAGTAACAAACAATATGCCACATACAGCTGAATACTTACCACATCAAGAAACTGAAATTTCATCAGTTTTACAAGGTGGTTATAATAATCCATTATTAAGAGCATGGCAACATGAGAGACAACTTCAAAAAAATATGTTTATTTTCCCATTATTTATATCAGATGATCCAAATGATGAAACTGCAATTCCATCATTACCAAATATTAAAAGATTTGGTGTTAAAAAATTAATTCCTTATATTGATTCATTAGTTAAAAAAGGTCTTAGATCAGTTATTTTATTTGGAGTTCTATTAGATGAATCTAAAAAAGATTTCCAAGGTACAGCAGCTGATGATCCTGATGGACCAGTTATTCAAGCAATTAAAGCATTAAAGGAAAATTTCCCATCTCTCTATATTATGTGTGATGTTTGTCTTTGTGAATATACTGATCATGGACATTGTGGTGTATTATATGATGATGGATCAATTAATACTGAATTATCAGTTCGTAGAATTGCAGCAGTTGCAGTTAATTACGCTAAAGCAGGTGCAAATTCAATTGCACCATCAGATATGATTGATGGTAGAATTAAAGCAATTAAGAGAGGTTTAATTGATGCAGGTTTAGCACATAAAATCTTTTTAATGTCATATGCAGCAAAATTTAGTGGTTCATTATATGGACCATTTAGAGATGCAGCTGGTTCATGTCCATCAACTGGTGATAGAAAATGTTATCAATTACCATCAGGTGGTGCAGGATTAGCTAGAAGAGCATTACTTAGAGATATGAATGAAGGTACTGATGGTATAATTGTTAAACCTTCAACATTTTATTTAGATATTGTTAGAGATGCATCAACAATTTGTAATGATTATCCAATTTGTTGTTATCATGTTAGTGGAGAATTTGCAATGTTACATGCAGCTGCTGAAAAGGGTATTGTTGATTTAAAGAGTATTGCATTTGAAGCTCATCATGGATTTTTAAGAGCTGGTGCAAGATTAATTATTTCATATTTTACACCAGAATTCTTAGATTGGTTAGATGAACCACAAGTTTTATGAAAAAATATGAAAAAGCTAGAGAATATTATTATTAATTAATATTAGTATTATACATTTATGCTAATTGTGGTACTTTATTGTTATTATCATCATTATTATTATTTTCCACTATTTCATCATCTTCATCTTCCTCTATACTATCTTGTTTTATAATTTTAGGAACATTTGGT
The DNA here is from genome assembly GCA_030579415.1 of Pichia eremophila. Classification (NCBI taxonomy): domain Eukaryota; kingdom Fungi; phylum Ascomycota; class Pichiomycetes; order Pichiales; family Pichiaceae; genus Pichia; species Pichia eremophila. The sequence goes on along the minus strand of JAKTQW010000209.1, from coordinate 8,975 downwards.
AAATTATTCAATTTATTTAGTTTATTCTTGTCGATATTTTTATCCTTAATATCCAATTTTTTATCATTTATTTCACCCACACCCATTTCTAATTCTAATTTCCTTAATTCATCATCAACTTCTAATTCTTCACCATTTGTTAATAAATTACCTAATTTATCACTTAATTCATTTTGATAATTAATTGCATCAATTGAATCATCCATTATTTTTTCTACCCTTTCAATATTTAATTCATTATTAATCTCTTTTAAAACTTTATTACCTTGCTCTAATCCATAGATTATATCTTTTTCAATTAATTTAAATTCAATTGTATCAATTAATTCCTCTAATGTATCACTTTGTCTCTCAAGATTATTTAATAAAGATTCTTGTCTTTTCTTCTTTCTTAATGTTAATTTTGCCTTATCTAATCTATTCTCTATAATACATTGTTTTGCAATAATTATCTCTCTATCTATAACTGATTGAATTTTTAATTTTGATTTATTTAATTTATCCCTTTGAAGTTTTAGTTGTAGTATGGCTTTATCGTGTGAGGTTATTTTAATATTAGAACTTGTATTACCCATACTGTGTAGTATTTATTGAATGATGAAGTGATAATAACCCACTTTATCAGTACAGTGAATATATATCATCGACTGCGAATTAAGTAGATAAAATTTACTATGTATTACATAATCATATAGTAAAATTTATTGTGGGAAAAGTTTTTTTTTCTTTTTATTTTTTGTTTGTTGGAGGTATTATTATTTTATAATATATTATATTATATATTGCTCTTTTATTATATACTGTTAGAGGAGTATTAGTATAGAGAGTAGTCAAGACAGTATGGATTCACAGAAATATTTGGAATCTTATGGATGGAAGAAGGGAGAACCATTACAAAGGGGAGGATTAAAGAAACCAATTTTAGTATCACATAAATTTGATTTAAAGGGTATTGGACATCATTCAAATGATACAATTTGTTGGTGGGAGACAGTTTTTGATGGACAGTTAAAATCATTAGATGTTAATAAAGAGAAAGGATTTGAAAATGATGAAAAAATACGAAAAGAGATTGAAAATAATGAAAGAAAGAAAAATAGTCCATTATATCAAATGTTTGTTAAAGGATCAGTATTAATGGGTACAATTGATAAAAATGGTAAACCATTAGTAAAGGATATTAAAGGTAATAATAGTGAGATTAAGAGGAAAGCAGGAGATTTTAGTTTAGGAGAGGATAGTGGAGAACAACTGATATTTTTCGATAGTGATGATGATGGAAGTGATGATGAAAGTGAAAGTGAAGTTGAGGATGATAAGAAGAGACGTAAACGTCGAAAGCAGGAGAAGAGAGAGAGAAGAGAGAAGAAGAAAGAGAAGAAGAGGTTAAAGAAAGAGAAGAAAGAGAAGAAGAGGTTAAAGTTGAGCCCCGTTTGAAAATTTTAAATTTTATTTTACTAACAAATTGTAATCGTACGATATCTTAAGTTATGTATATATAACTGTTGAAGTTGTTTTATATTATACTCCTATTAACTGTATCTCTTTATTTATATACTACTTTGTAGATTATACTTTCTACAACAATGCTAACTACTAATAATAATATATCCGCTATTCCTTCAGGTCTCTTTAATAACTCCTTCTATACTAATAAATACATTCACAATAATAGTAATAATAGCAATAATAGCAATATTGATAATATTAACATTACTGAAAATACCACTAATAATAATTTATCAAATGATATTATCTTCCCATCTACAGACTCTCTCTATGACAATTCAACTCTTATAAACTCAAATGATACATCTTTAATATCAAATCCTTCATCAAGTTATAAACCTGATATGAGTGTTCAACTTGAATTACAAAATCATTTTAAAAATAGTCACTCGTATATTAATAATATTAATAATAATAATAATAATAATAATAGCAATGCTATTATTAGCAACACCAAAAGAATTTCAAAACCTTTTAGAAATAGTAGTAATAGCAGTAAAAAAAGAATAAGTAGCCAAACTAATGTTAATACTAATACCAACAACAATAAACTTAATAGACAACCTGAGTTATTACCAGATTTCTATAAACCTGCAGATCCAACAATTGATTTATCCAAATTCACTGAAGAAGATGTAATAGTTATAAAGAATTTACTTTCATTAGCTGAAATTCATAAATGGAAATATATTTCAAATAAACTTTCAAAGATAAGATCAAAGAAACTAACTACTGAATATTGTATCAATAAATTTCATTTAATGTATAATTTACCATTTAATCCAAAGAATACTCCATTAAATTCAAGTTATTTCCTTAAATTGAGTAATAATCATAATCATAATCATAATCATAATCATCCTGATCATAATAACAATCTTAAACATACTAGCCTGGATAATAACAACACCAATACGGACACTGAAGAAAAGGAAGAAACTTTTGAAGGTATTTTGGGATCCTCTTTACCTTATATTGTCTCTAAAGATGGTTGGAATTTAATTGATCAATGATCACAACGTTATGTCTTTTATTTTTTTTATGTTTTTTTTTTCTTTTACTTTTTCTTTTTTGGCTTTTTATTCACTTCTATTATTAAAACTATACTTCTTAATAATTATACTTAATTATTTACTAATTAACTACCTTTTCTATTTCTCATAATAATATATAAAACACCATCTGAAAATTAATAATAACATGATAATAATATGATTATTCTTGCATTTTAAAGTATTTACTATTATTTTTTTGATTACGTACAAAATCTTAACTTTTCCAAAATCTTAAAGTATAATACCCCTTAATACTATATACCACTTCTTTCTTTTAACAATGTTTAAAAGATTTATAAGTACGATCAATAAAGAGGCCAAATATACTCTTGAATATAAGAAATATTTAATAAATTCAGAAGATAACCAAATTCAATCTTTTTTCCATGATTTACCAATTAATTTTAATAAAAATGAAGGTACAGTTAATATGATTGTTGAAATACCAAGATATGAACAAGGTAAATTTGAAATTTCTAAAAACTTACCATATAATCCAATTGTTCAAGATAAAAAAAAGGGTAAATTAAGATTTATTAATAATATTTATCCATTTCATGGATATCCATGTAATTATGGTGCAATTTCTCAAACTTGGGAAGATCCAAGAATTTCATTAAATAATAAATATTTTGGTGATAATGATCCATTAGATATTTGTGAAATTGGTAGTACAAATGTAAAAAAACATCAAATTGGTGATGTTAAAAAAGTTAAAATATTAGGTTGTTTAGCAATGATTGATGATGGTGAATTAGATTGGAAATTATTAAGTATTGATATTAATGATAAATTAAGTGATAAATTAAATAATATAAATGATGTTGATATTTATATGCCTAATTTATTAAATAATTTAAAAAATTGGTTTCAAAATTATAAATTACCGATGAATAAACCAATTAATCAGTTTGAATTCAATGGTGAATGGTTAAATAAAGATAAAGCAATTGAAGTTATTGAAGAATGTCATGAAAGATGGAAACTGTTGGTTTCTCAATCCGAAAATGATAATACCACTAATGGTTATCCTACTACATACAATACTACACTAATTGATACACCATTATACAATAAAGAACCAATAAACTTAACGATACAGGACCAATTCACAGGTAAAGATAATGATAAACCATCAGAAGTTGAAGAGATCTATTATTATTAGTTTAGTGGTGCACTGATTTCAACATTTTTTTTACCTTTTTTTTTACTTTGCAGAGCTTGCCCTTTGTTGACATGTAGTAAATCATAATGCTCAGCTTGTTTTATATCAATTTTCTATTCCATTTCTGTATATATCTACCTTTTATTACTGTAATTAACTAATAGACAGAGTAACTGCGTTGTCCATTTTTTTCTGAATACTCCATATTTTCAAATATGTTTAAAACATCCTCTGATGCGAAAATTTCATCAGATTGGCTGTTATTCGATAATTTAAATAATTGTTTAAATTCATCAAAATCAACAAACTTAGATGATTTAACAATTAATTTATCAAATCATAAGGACAATTTGATTTCTGGTAAATTGCCTTATCTTAAAGATAAAACAAATTCATCTAAAGATCTTATAAATTCAACTTCAAATGATTTTGAAAATCATATAGATTTCATTTCACAGACAGTAAATTTAGATCATGCAAAAGTTACTCAATTGGTCAATCATTTCTCATTTACTGTTAAAAATGTTTCAATAAATAATCCAGAATCATCTTATTCACCTTCAAATTCAAATGTTCTAAATTATTTAATTACGATGATATTCAATCAACAATCTCTATATTTTAAAATATTACTGAAAATGGTTAAAAATGAGTTTAATCAACCTTTAATTAATGAATACCTTGATTTAATAACCTCAAATGGTCATAATATTATTGATAATTTAATTGAGAACATTGTTCATATCTCTAAAATTTACAATTCTTTGAAGTCATTAAATTCTTTGAATTTATCAAATTTTGATTCCTCAATTATTGATGTTATAAAATCCAACCTTTCATCATTACTAATTGATATGCTGAACTTTTTTATTTATATCATTCTAAACTCAGATTCAGGCTTTAAAATATCCTCAGTTGAAAACTGGATATCCCTAATGGAACAAACTGATTTCTTATCTTCTTTAAATTTCAATTGTTCTCATGAAACATTATCAACAATTCAAAGTTTAGCAACTTTGATAACTCTTTTATTTTTAGATTTAGAACATAACACGGGAACTATAGATGATAATGATGGATCCTTCCTAAGTAATCCAACTATCTTAATCAATATAACAAATCATCTGCTAAAAACAAAGGCCAATTCAATTATCTTATATGCTTGGTCAATTATTTTACATAGACAATCAATTATACTAGATTTATTAAAGGATGATCCAAAGGCTAAACAATATCAAGATTCAATATCAAATACAGTTCTGAAAAATTTAGAAATTGTATCTCTTTCATTTGCTGAGGAAGCTGCAAAATTAGATGTTTGTCAATCTTTAATTAATTGTAATGATTTAATATCTTATGATCCAATTTATCCAAACATATTAGGTATCTTTGTTACTGCATTTGTACCATATATTGAACCAACTTATTCAATTATTAAAACAATTTCGACAATAATTAAAAATTCTTCAAATAAAATTATTGAAACTTTCTTTTCAAATCCTTCAACAGAGGAATTACTCATTCTATTAAAGGCTAAAGCACCTTTAGAATTAAATTCTTTCTTAGAATTAATTTCAACTAATTCAAATTTAGCAGTTGAAGAATTAAGATCAATACCAACTTATATGGTCTCAATTGATTCATCTAAAATCAACAAAATCTATAAAATCAATGATCAACAACCTGAATTAGTTACATTAACTGATGATCTTATAATTAAATTACCTTTTGAAAATGATGAAAATGATGTTGCATTATTAATGAAAAAAGGTTCAAATGCACAAATCTTATCAACTAATAAGAATCAATCCTTAGTTTTATTCTTATATGAATATAATGGCTGGTCATTATTGGGTAGAATTATAAAACAATTATCAAATAAAATTTCAACTGATGAATTAGAGAGAAATCAAACTAGAAATGTCATTTATCAATCATTAACTAAAATCTTTTTAGAATTAGATAAAAAAGTCATTGATTTAATTTTCAATTCATTAGATTCATTTATTGATGAATATCATACTATTGATTTATTCGTTAAAACTTTTAATCAAGCTTTATTATTAAAAGATGCTGAATTATCTTCAAATTGTCTCAATTTATTTAATGTGTTGGTTAAAAAGGGTTATACTTCAATTGTTTGGTCTGTCCTATATTCATCAAATTTATTCTATATTGAACACAATTCTGGTTTAGCATTTGATATAATTGATAGAGTTGAAACTTTACAAGGATCATATTTTTTCACTATTAGTCTTTTAGAATTAGCTAATACCATGCTAGATAATTCATTAATTTTAAAACTTGATACTGATAAAAATGTCCTAAAGGAGAAAATTATAAGCTTTTTCACTAATTTATTAATTCAAATTTTTGAATTATTTTTCAATTGGAAATATATTAATGAACATGAAAAATTCCAAATTGGTAATTTAATAACTAAATTTTTGAAAAAAATTTGTAAGTTTGGTACCAAATTCAACTCAATTATATTTAATGAATTATCAAATATTTATCAATCAAGTTTCCATAAAATTGTTGTTCATTTCTTAATAGGTGTTTTAGATGATCCAGTTTCTATTAATCCATTATTCCAATGTCTCAATTTATTATCAGATTCTACATCCAGTTATTCTCAATATTCCAAAACTGGTATATTTTATGAAAAATGGACAATCTCGACATTTGAATTTTTCTCACAATTAATCAAAACAAGGAGAGTTGCAGATATTTCAATTCCTTCCTCATTAGAGAAAAAACTTTACATAGATCTACCAAATATTATAAGAGCATATATTTTATCAAATAATTATAAATCAGAAATACTCACTCTATTAACTGAATTGGTAAAGGGAAATTGGAATGATAAACCACAATCGATGCTTACACATTTACGTTCAACATATTCAGTTATTTTATTAAATTGTTTAACTGAAAATATTTCAGACAATAAAGCTAATCATCAATTAAAAATTTCAACTTTTAATTTAATTTCTGCAATTATGAGTAGTAATCAAAAGGGTACTTCATTATTTCTAATAACAGGTAAATTAATTTCGAGTGAAAAAACAGATATTTCAGTTAGTGATGTTTCATTATATAATGCAATGAAATCAGCAGTAACTGAAACTATTGATAATCAATCAGGTTATACGTATCATTTATTACAGGCTGTTTCATTAAGTCTAAAAATATGGCTTGGTGTTTGTTCTGATGCTGATGATTTAATATTTGTTGAAAAATTAATTAAAATTATTAATAATGATAGTAAAGAAGGTATGAATAAATGGAGAGTTGGTATAATAACAAAATCTGTTGAAATAATTTCATTATATTTAGTTGTATCGCAAGGTAAAAGTCCAAAATGTCAATCCAAAATCTTCGAACTTTTAAATTCAAATAAATTTATTGACCAACTTAAATCTGAATTTAGAATTCAATACTATGATTCTATTCTATTCAAAGAAGTTGAATCTCGATTAGTTTCAATTTTTGGAGATTTCAGTTTAGAAAAATACCAAAATGATAAAAATGATTTATTCTCATATACCAATTATGTATTTGATGATAAATTATTAAATTGGATAGTTGATGAAAAAAATGTTGAGATTTTTGACAAATTACATTCAAATTTAATTGAATTGGATAATCAAATCACATTTGTTCATTTTCAAATATCATTAGCAAAAGCTTATGGTGGATTAATAACATGTTTCTGTAATATCAATGCTGCAAAAATTAATCTATATTATGCTCAATTAGCATCAAAATTATTAGAAATCAATGATGATGAAGGTGTATTGGTGGAATTTGGCGATCAAATATACAAAATGAGAATGGAATTATCATTTTTGATTATTTTCACTATATCCAAATTAAATGAAAAAACAAATGATGATAATATAACTACAATTTTATTATCATGTTTGAAATTATTATCATCAAGAGAAGTTAATTTTTATAATTATTTGACCACTATCAATGTTGGATATTATAAGCCATTATTGAGAATTTTACTTATCTCTTTACCAATGATTCAATCACCAAAGATTATTTCAGAACATTCAACTTTATTGTTAGATATATTCAATGATAATATTTGCAAACCAATCACAGTTTTATTTAATAATATTAGGAATCAAGCATTATCAATTCCAAATTTCAATGAAAATAATTTATCATTATTATCTAAGCAAGTTGATGATATCTTATTAGTTTTATCATTAACACAAGAATTTTTTAAACTTAAATTAAATAATGAATTTTACAATGATATTGGTAAAAGTTTAATTAATTCGGGTGCATATAGATCAATTTCATTAATGTTTACATCATCTCATCTAATTAAATTAAATAATGAAGAAGTGTTTATTGATTATTCAATGGCATTTATTTATGAATTTATTCAAAACAAAAATATCTCCGAGATTTTAGTTAATAATGGTATTTTCCATTTATTAATGGAATCACCAATTTCATTAATAATACAAAAGACTCATGTTACACCATATTCAAATAATTTAACAATTATAAGATTACATAAACTTTGGATAAAAAGGATAATGCCAATTATTCTAACTATTGCATCGCATTTTGGTGATAAAATTATATTCTTCATTACACAATTTTCACTAACATTCAAAAATCAATTTAAGGATACTTTACAATCTTGGTTAGAAACTGACAGTTTAATAAGTACTGAAATAATTGAAGAAACTGAACAAATTATCTTGTTAGCTAAATTATTAAATTCATTAGATTGTTATACCTATGCAAGTACTGAATTGGGTATTAATGTTGAAGATGTTAAATTGGTACCAGGATTAGATAATATACAAGAAAGAAAGATATTCGTTAATGCATTAAATTATCTTTTATCACATCCAAAATATTTAGCAATGAAAGTTAGAATTGTTGATGACAATATTACAATTGCCCAAATTACCAATGAATTGAACTCTATGAAAGAATCGTTACTTATGTAGGTAAGTAAATAAATAAATAAATAAGTACGTTAACCTTATACATGTATACATTATATAGAAAAGTTTTTATTAGAATAATAGAAAAATAGCTTTTTAAGTGTGAACTTCCTCATCAAGTGATTTATCAATTGGTGAATTATTGTTAAGGTTTATGTCAAATATATTCAACACGGGAAGTCGCGTCAATCATAACTGGATATATGTAACAGCTTTGGAATAAGGGTTACTATATCATAATTGGTGCAATCGATAGGGAACACC